>WAAG01007682.1:2551-46486 GCA_013390105.1 Tichodroma muraria | reverse complement strand
GATACAAATGTTTTCCGGGCGGCTGTTATCATGAAAAGTTTGTTTTGTCTTGTTTTGTTTCAGTTTTTAGTTCCATAGCGAGTAAAAGATGCTCCAATCTCTAGAAGAATTGAAGAAAGACTATTCTAGAATTGAAAAAACTGACTGAAAGTTTCTATATGTAATTTCTGTATGTTGTTAATGAGAGTGAGAGAAATTTTGGTAATAGAGGAAGAATGTTTGAAAGGTTTCATTCTAATTCTAAGAGTTTGTTGGGTTTTTTTCCTTCTCCTTCTTTCCTTTTTGTATTAGTTAATAAAAGTCTGTCCTTTTCAAGTTTAAACCTGCTTTGCTCTCGATTACAAAATTTCTTTTCTTTTGGCAACCCAAATTGATGGTTTTTCTGTCTGGTTCACACTGAAACCACGACACTCCCCCTCTACAGCACCTGTTGATGAGCATCCCTGTATAGGGCTCACCTTGTAGAGTTGTAGCCTCTACAGAGGAGAAAGCAGGCTCTGGAAACCTACTCTAATCCAGAGCAGGAGATGTGAAAACTTTCTTTTATTTTACCAGATAAAACATCCCTGCAAACCATAACAGCAGCCAGCTGGCAACGCAGGCACCCAGGGAAAAGTGAGTGAGGAGTTTGAAATACTCAGCAGGTCCTTTGGCAGAAAACTGGACCCAGCACTACACAGCCTCCCCTTGCTTCTTTCTGGAAGGTGTGTAGGTAGAAAGGAGCTTGTCCTTTACCTCCATTCATTCAGCTTTCTGGAGATGAGAAACAAGCAAACAATCAAAAAACACAAACCCAAACCTCTGCAGGTTGTGTTATTATGGGGCCTGACATGTTAATAAGACAGGAAAACAATTTCTGCTCTAAAAATACGGAGTTGATTCACCTCACATGCACATAACAATCCATGTACCTGAAGCAAACCAGCTCCAAAAAGTCATTCACCATGTGCAGAGTTTAGCACTCTGAGTTACTTCTCCAGAGCTGCAGTCCCCTGGTGTCCTGGTCTCCAGACTGCCTGAATTTACACCCTCCTCAGGCTTCTTAGATTACTTGCTCAAAGTAATCTGAAGATAACTTGCTGAAATTAATCTAAAGTGAATTACTCCTTGAACTTTTTTGGGAAAGTTAAATGTCGGCCTTTCCTAGTGCCCACTTCAGTGCAGATTTCAGGAGGAATTATTGGCTCCTAGTGCCAATGTAAAAAGCTAATAATGCTCATTAGGTTATTCACTGCCACATTTGAGGGATTGCCCCAGTGAGAAAACCCTGGCATGTTTCCTGGGTGTTGTAGAAGTCTGTGTCCAAGGTACATTTTGATCCTAATAGCTGGACAAAAGCCACCCCCCTGGCTCCCATAGAAGCACAAACCAAGTGTGAAAGGCAGTGCCCTCACATTCTCCTTGAGCTGGTTGACCAATGCACAGGACTTAGCCCTGCACAATCACAGCTTTACTAAAGGGATCCACAGACATGTTTCCACAGGCCATTAATTTGCAGCTTTTTTGCAAAAAAGATGGTTTACCCCTTGCACAAGGGATAAGAGGAATCATTTGTGGCTCTTTCTGCTCCCCATTTTCTCAAAAAGCCCAGGGCCAGTCACACACGAATTTGTGCTCTGCAGAGGCACATCTAGAATTACAAACCAGCTCTACTTTATCTGTGACACACCAAATTCAGTGGTGCACAGCTCAACTGAAAGTTCAACTCAAGCCTTTTAAGACATAGGAACTTGCACTTTTACCCTCTGACCAAGCCCTACGCTCTCACTGATCACAATGAATGGGGGACAGGTAGAAAGTCCCACTGAACCTCCCAACACTGCTGCCATAAACCATCCCTCTCTGTATCATAGCAATGATTCCATGCCTAGCAAAGAAACCTGGGATGTATTCTGATCCAGGACATTTCAACAACATAAGTAACGGCACAGGAATCACAGCCAGCTGCTCCTTGTTTGTCATCACTGAACATCCCAGAGCCTTTCTGCATTCCTGTGTTAAACCATGCACTCCTGCAAAACAGAGAGCCAGAAAACTTCCATCACAGAGCTGCCTGCTCCTCCCAAATGGCTTACCAAGAGTAAGCCTTCAAACACTGCCTGCCAATCCAGCCCAGGACACAGCAATGCTAGAGATGTCTTCTTAACTCACTTCTCCATGAAAGCTGTCCCAAGCATGAGGCTAACACAGAAAGGTCTCTCTTCTCATCTTGCCCCAAATCATGTTGCTCTGCTTACTCATTGGGAAGAGAACAGCCCACTTTCCTGACATAATAGAATTATGTCCAAAGACCAACAAAGATGCAGGAGATGGACTTTCAGCACCAGCTCAGAGACACAATTTGTGTAAAATTCAGGACAAGAAGCTGCTCTGCCACAGCTTTCGCTCCCACCACTGACACCATGGAAAATCCAATCAGCCTTCGCAGGAAGCTGACTGCAACAGGCACTTAAAGAGATTCATCCTTAGAAGGGGTGAGTGAAGAAGTCCTGAGAACTCATTTGGCAGCTGAAAGGTGCCTAATGTGTGTCTGGTGCCAACACGAGGAGGAGAGGTTGGACTGCTTTGCTTAGCCCTGTGTTCCAGGCACTTCTCCCTGGGAGAGCTGCTCTCTTGGAGGGAATAGCGAGGCTGCTGGTCTCTTTCACTGCGGGGAGATTTCACCGGCACCACCGGAGCCCAGCTCGGAGTGACCCAGCACCGTCTGTTCGTGTGTGCCCGGGAATTCAGATCCTGCTCTCCCTGCTTTGCTGGAGCCGCGCTGCCGCAGTGCCCGCGCCCGCTGCTCCTTCGCTCCTGCTCTGGTTTCCCCAGGCCGTGTCCCGCACCCCCTGCTGCTGCCGGGACCTTTCCACAGCTCCAGCTGCAGCCGCCGAGCTCCTGACACATCTCGTGCTGTGACACCCTGGGCTCTCTGCTCACCCCGGCCGCTGTGACAGTGACTGCACCCCTGTGGTAAAAGACTCACTGCGCCCTGATTCTCTTTTGTTGTTAACACCATAGTTATTGTTGTTATTTTATCTTGTTATATGCAGTAGTAAAGAACTGTTATTCCTATCCCCTTACATCTTTGCCTGAGAGTCCTTTCAATTCCGGGATTGTAACAATTCGGAGGGGGGAAGGTTTGAATTCTCCATTCCCAGAAGGGTTCCTGTTTTCCCTGGCAGATACCTGTCTTCCAAACTAAAACAACTATGCAGCCAAATACAGAGCTGCAGAAGAGAATAAAAGATGAAAAATCAATGCATTAATTGAACCTTAGGTAAAATTCAGTCGTACAGTGTTCTGTACAGGAGTACTTCATAAAAGTAAATGAAACAAGACTCAGTGGGAAAAACAGGTTTGTTCCTCTCACAAAAGTATATACCTTAGATTCACAAAGGAAAGGTCTCTTCACAGTTCAGAAATCACCCAGGTTAGCCCTAAGCATTGAGAGCACAAATCAAGTTTTCTCTGCTGCTAGAGCACACACTCTTGAAACAGTTCTATCTAGAGGTTAACACACAAAGCAACCTTGCACATTTTTCTTAGGGCACCATCACAAGTATGGAAAAAAATGCTTTGGAGCAAAACAGACTGCAACTAAAATAAGAAAGAAACCAACTTTGGTAAGCTTCCAAGTGACATCTCTGTCACAGCGATCTAGAGAACATTTGTTTTCCAGCAATACCACAACTGTAACCCCATCATCTGTCATTCCAACCCTTGGCTTTCAAGGACAGCCACACATCAAAGTAACCAACAGACATGGTGATGGGGGAAGAAATATTGAGCTACAAAGAGGTGGTAGACAAGTACATTTTCCTGAGATATTTTTCTGGGAGCCAAGGCTGCTCAGCTCAATACAATTTGACCCAGTAAGGTCAAGATTTGCAGTTCATAACCACGCAAACGAGTTTCACAACCTTGCTCATCCATTCCAAATCTGCCCCTTGTGCCACAGGAGCTCCCAGTCTGTCCTTGTCCCTTTGACCTCGCACAAACGCAGCTGTGTGTCAGGCACCATGGAAATTAGCCCCTTCTTATCCCCAGCTCAGCAAAGCATCCCCTCCCTGGGCTCCATGTGCAGCCATTGCTTTAAACTCTTTATTGTAAATAAACTATTCTGTACCTGTCACAGGCGAAAAAGAACAGAGGTTCAGGAGAGGAAAAAAATTAGCCTTTAGTGAACAATAATTTGAATTAGCTAAATATTGTGACAGACAATCTGCATATACACAAAGTATTTTTCGTGTATTCAAGCATCAGCTGTCGAAAAACAACAAAGTTTTATTTTGTACACAGGAGGAAGAATAGATAAACTTCTGCAGTCTGTTAAGTATCTCCATTAGAGCATGAAAATACCCCAGCAAGAGTGAGTGTTTGTTTAAAACAGCTTAACTGCAGCGGAACACCCAAATCTTCTTAGCTGATAATGGAAATGGTTTGGGTATGATTATCCATTTTAAACATATTTATGTCATACTTCAGAGAAAGGCAAAACTAACATTAGAGCAAAAGAATATTTCAAGGTACAATTATCTTGACTCTTGGAGCAAAGAACATTCCTATTAAGTCTACCAGCTGGGGTTTAAATTTCACATTTTATTTACAATTTTATTTTTTAAACAGGGTACCTCACAGGTATTGGGGGGCTGCAGCAAAGAGATCTTAGAGCTCGTACGTGTAATGCTCAGTAGCTGTTTTTCTTCCATTAACTCACCAAGCCGAATTCTCTGGGGCTTCACAAGTGATGCCTCCAAGAACCATATGGAAGTTGGGGGGGTTTTTGGTCTGATCAGCCTGCAGGTCCCATTGCCATATTTCTCTCATTTTAACTCACGTCTCTCCTCTTGCTAACATTTCTCAGTGGTCGGTGGGAAGGAAACAGAATAAAAACCAAAACAAGTGATGAATCTCATGACAGGAACAGTCACACAGAAAAGTCATAATTTTCCTACACTCTGGAGCCTGCTATTTCTCCTCCTCATTTTCACAAGCTTCTCAAGCCTTTTTGTTGACATCCTTACAGTGATCCAATGCTCTCTGCGAGCAGATGGCATCAAGCTTGGAAATCTTACACATGCACAGTTACATCAAGCCCTGTCTGACCTGAAGCAATTCCCAGTGATATTACTGGCTTTCTTGGAATAAGCAGCAAACCCATCTTCAGAGATTTTAGGCTCTCGTATAGCCTGTAGCATTGCTTAAGCAAGAAGAAGAAAATGCATAAGCCAGATTTGCTTGGATTTTGTTGACAGGGTGTATCTTAACATCTTACTTGATTCAAAGTTTTAGAGAGAAAGCAGTTTCTCTGCAAATTCCAAGCCTACTGTTCCAGTCAGTCCCCTGCCCTGAGAGTACGAGTTGGCTTTCTCCTCTCATTATTGCCAGAGGGATACATTTTTTCTGTCCTCTACTTCCTTCCCAAGTTCTGTTCTCTCTCCCTCCTCTCTCCAAAAGACAGAGAACATAATGATCTGCTCCATCCTTAGGTCCCACACTTTCTTCTAGCCTGGCCTTGGAGAGCAGCTTTCACACAATCAGCCACCACTGTGCAGGAAAAAACTTTGTGGCTCCTTCAGCTGCTGTGTGTGAAAGGTGCCCACAGGACACATTAGTAGCAGCAAGGTATGTGCTTGCACGTGGAAGAAGAGTGTTCTGTCCATGACCCAACACAGCAGAGATATCCCTAAAACAGGCTCAACTGGAAGTTGAATTACTTCAGCACAGCCCAACCAGGAATGAACCTGTAGATACCAGGGAAGTTCTTCCTTTGTTACCACAGCTTTGGTTGGGACTGCAACTTTCCCCATCAGAAGCTCAGGCTGTGCTTTTGCATGCATTTTTACACAGAAATAATCAAATGTAATGACTTCTAGTCCAGGCAGAAGAAAACAACCTCAGCCACTGCCACACTGCAATTAGTGCCTTACCAGTGCAGCAGCTACAACCACACTTTGACCCGACGAGCTCTGACTAAAGTTCTGCATGCCAGATAAAAGTCTTGGCCTGGGTTTTATTTGCTGCACTGAAATGGAAGGGATGAGACAGTACTGAAGCTCCGTACAGAGGGACCTACACAGACAGGAGGAGGTTAGAGGAGGAAGAACATCTGCTTTGCAGGGGTGTCATTTCAGTCTTCCTTCTGCTTCATGATTCCTGTGCCCCTGAACTCCTGAATGAGGAAAGTTTTTTGTCTCTGCCACTGAAGTTTGCTCTTTGTGACGCAGAATCAAAAATTGGGCTGCACTGCTATAGCAGAAGGTGCAAACTGATGTGCAAAGAAGAGCAGACGGAAGGAATCTAGAAATTCTGCTGGGGACAGCATGTGTGTGCTTAGCACTGGTGGTGAGGCAGCAGAGTCCAGCAGCAACTGCCCCAACACAGGCTCAACTCCTCTGGGAGGATGGAGATGGGGAAGGAGTCTTCCTGCTTGAAGGAAGTAGCTGGAGAAGTGCAGGTGGAGTTGGAAAATCTGCACAGCATCAGATGTTATAGGAAAGAGAACAGAACCTTCTCCAAGACTCTGAACACCCAATGGCACAGCAGGAAGAAAATTCCGTACAGTACCACTGTACTCCATGGGTTGGGGAAGAAAGGCTCCCGTAATGGAAAAGCTAGTGACTTTCCGTGATCTGTAAGCTGGTGACTTCAGGCACCAGGAGGAAGGTTGCTGCTCCACTTTCAGATCAGCAGCTACAGAATAGTCTAGTGCCATGATGTCAGATGAGGGGCTGGGAGTTGTTTTCTGAGCAGCGTTGGAGGCAACTGAGCCTAAATCATACAGTGGCACCAGAAGAAAGAGTGGAGTGCTGAGTAACAGCAGTGGGTGTCTCCCTGCTAGGGAGAAAGCTCTCACATATTCTTCTTTTAAATGGTGTCTCTGAAGTGCTTGAGCATGAATCCATGCAGCATGGGGAACAAACAGGAAGAATTAGGAGTCTGTGTGCATTCCAGGGTTATGAACTCATTTGGATCACTGTTACACAGTGCCTCCAGGCTCATGTGCCTGGAGGGCTTTGATGGATGGATACGGTCCTTCAGGCAGAACTGGCCAGAAGAGCAAGGATGGTTTAACAGTTGGATACAGTGATCTTAAAGGTCTTTTCCAAACTAAACAATTCTCCAATTCCACAATAGAGAAATTCCTTTAATGTGAGACAGAAGAGGAATGTATGAAGCTTTATTTTCAGGTGGATGATGAATCAGCTGAGACCTAAGGGTCATGCCCTGAGCACCCTGTTCTGGTTTACATTGCTTTGGGACTTGGGATAGTTTGCAGAGATGCACATTTGTCTAGGACAAAGCCCTAGGCAGAAAACAAAGCTTCACCCCAACAGCAAATTTGCAGCAAATTTGTTGTAATGTGATTCCTGTTCACATTACAGCAAATGTGAATTTTAACCTGCTTTTCACCCCTTGTTCATAGGATCTTTCACTTATTTTACCCCTCTCTGCACAGAAAGGGAGGAAATTAAAGCTGAAAGCGAGGACTCCAGGGGACTCATTAACTATCCAAGCCTAGGCACAGAGTTCTGCAAATGATGGAGGGTAGATGTTAAATTAATCTCAGAATGTTCCTACACAATACGAAGGTGAGGTTGAGCATGTCATCTTTAACTATCGTGCTGTGTTCAAACAATACTGTCCATTAATTACACAAATCGCACACAGGCCTACAACTTTTCAAAGGCTTTCAGAAGTCATTTTTCGTAGAATTTCCTGAGATCTCTCTGAGTGTGTCCTTTATGTACCAGGTGTCATCACGTGGCTAATGGGCCATAAGAGTTATTTAAAGGTTGTTCTTTGCTCCTTCAGGCTTGTCTTTTACATGTGTAGTGTGTACATTTTGCAGTAAGCACATTACAGTAAAGCTAACTCTCTTAATCTAGAATGAAGCAGAGGAGTCAGCTAACAAATGTTAGTTGATGAGATGTTCAGGTAAATACCTTCAAACTAATGTCCTTTGGACAAAATAGACTGCATATCCCAATACAGACAAATGGTATAAATTTCACATACTTTGGCAGGGAATCTGCCCTTGAAATAATGAACCAAGATGGACAGATGGCCTTTGAATCCATGAGAGGCAGGGAAGGAGATCTAATTGGAGTTATTTGGCACACAAATGTCTACAATGTTCACTGCCTTGAGAGTTGAGTACTATAGGCTTGCACATCTGTACCTTCATGTTCAACAGGTCCTACCTAAAGTGCCAGAGGCTGGGAAGGACTTTCAAAGAGAATTAACATTTTGTGTACCTCATTTCTTCTGGGCCCTGTCAGAAAGACAAGATCTGGCCCACAAGAGAAAAAAGGAGAAAAAGGAAAAATCCCTTTTTCCTTTTTTAACAAAGATAGTCCAAAGAACCTGAATGAGAAGGGCAGAGCACATCCAGTGAGAGCAACCACAGACAGCAGTCATCACTGAACACTTCTGTGCTGATGAGAAAGGTTCAAGGTCAAGCGCGGAAATGAGGTCAGTATCAGCAGGTACAGGACCAGGCATCGGCCTGCCTAAAGCACAACTCAAGAAAAGACCAAGAGAAAGTGTCTGAGCTTAGGGCACCTTTATGACAAAGTTTTTTCCCAATGTCATGATCCCAAGTTACATCTGCACTGTACTGGAGCCACTCCTGAGAACAGTCACGGTGCCAAGACCGTGGGGGAAGAGTGTGCAGAGCCCATTTTGTTTGCTCAGGTCCTGGCAGCACCAGAAGAAAAAGAAAGTAATGACACAGATGATTTTATCTATTGAACAGATAAGAATCAGAATGACTTAGCAGAGCTTAAGAGTGAACCTAGATCTCCTGAATCCTTATTCTGTGTTTGGCCCAAGAACTCTGCCACGACATTCAGGCACCTTGTACACCCTAGGAAAAAAAACAGTGGTTCTTAAGAGAAGTTCAGGGAAAAGATTAATTTGTCTTCTCGCACCTTTTTCCAGATGGATGAAGTTATCCTTCTTCAAATAGGGAAAATGATACTTTGAGAGTGCTTTGATGTTCCTTTTATTAATAACGGAGCAGAAAAAAGATGTGTGAGAACTGCAGAAAGAGAAGTCTGCAGGGCTGAAAGGACTAATTGGAGACAGATGGTCAGATACAGGCTCTTAGAAGCATGAAGATCAGCTAAGAACATCTGAAAATTGCTGAAATTCTGCAAGAGGAAAACCACATATCTTAGTTCTGTGAATCCAGCTGTAGTCTTCAGTATTAAAACCCAACGCAGCTCAGTAAACATGAATGTGGTCACAACTGACACAAGACCACAGATTTTATGCCGACCTACCTGTAGATGCTCTCAGCAAGAAACCTGTGAGAGATTCAACTCCTCTTGTTATTCACTGCTTCACCCCACCAGTGCCATCTTTGACTGCATGTTTATAACGTTTGCCTTAATCTCCCTTCACTTTCTCCTCTCATGAGCTCTACTATCCCCCCCTATGACTACCATCCCCACTGCCTGATTCAAAGGGTCTGCCTGACATTTACACCTCTGCTCATGGCAGAAGGAGTGACAGCAGGCCAGCATTGACTCCCCATCCAACAAGCATGTGAAGCATTCCCCCAGTGGACTAAGACTTGACTTTATAAGCAGTATGTGTGTAGGCTTTGATAGACCCAGTCAGTGACCCCATGTCCTCCCTGTCACCCTTTTGGTCTCGAGAACAAGCAGAAGTGCTGGATTGAGGCAACCCCATGGTCTGGGGCAGATGACACGGATGGGACAGATGACTCACATCTCCGGAGGGAGGTCTGATCTGCCTTTTCATCACCCAGCCACGCTGCTGCTCCACACAGACAACACCCACGTAGGAATGACACTGAACAGCTTCCTACAAGGGATCCCAAAATGAATGATCCTCACTTGCACTCAGTCTCTGAGCCAGTGCAGGGGAGGGCTGCAAGTGTTCCAGCAGGTAATGTGGGAGGGATGGGATACCCATGCCCCCAGTGTGATGTCCAGATACAGGGGAGCAGCCTCTACACCATCTCTGCCTCCCTGGCAATTGCCCGACATTCCTCTGTCAGCAGGAACCCCAGGGAGCTCAGACCTTCACTGCTGTGAACAGTACTGATCTCTCATGCTGCAAATGAGGCCATCAATCTCTGGCTAATGCAGCTTGTTAAAACAGCAGCCATCACTTTGATGAAGCAGCACAGTGAAAATGTCGTTTCCTAGCTTCCACTTTTAGGGAGATAAGCCCTGAGATCTCAGATAACTAAGATGTTACAGGAAACTTAAAACACAGTAGACAAACCTCACCTCTCTATCTCTGTCCACTCTCAAGGGTTTTTTTCCCTCTTCCCTATATTCCTTTGGATGTTCTCCATACACGCTATAGTCCTTCTTTCTCCCATGTTTAGTACAGTGGACTTTTACTCCATCTATTCAGAAACAGCATCTGTTATGCTCCTAAGTCAAATACATTGCAGTAGAATTGTAACTCTTTGTGGCACATAAAACACACTGTGTGAGGTCCCAAATATGAGAAAGATTGCTTCAGGGAAATAGTACCACAGTACGGACAGGGGAAAGTCAGAGCAGAAGATATTTGGACACAGAGATAGAGCTGCTCTTTCTTTCTAGGGACATTGTACCTACCTGTTCGATGCTAATGCCTCTCCCATACAATATTTCTCTCCCCTATCTCTCCATTTTCAATGTTTCCCTTTTCTTTGAGGTTCCCTGCCATCAGGCTTCCAATACTGTGAATTTCTTCCTAAACACTGCTTCTTTTTGAAGTTGCTGATGTGACACAGCTCTAAACTTTTTTCCTTTTGGGGTGGGGGTTAATCATTGAAATTCAGATCTTTGCTATTAAAATCCATCAGACAACAAATTAATCAAGGTAATGAGACAAGACTGTCACTTTGTGGGAAATCAATGTCATGGTGTTTTAGAAGCAAATTCCACTTTACAGTCACATTACAAGAACAAATCTATCTAGGCCTCTCATTTCAGTGTTGATTTTGAGACATGCACCATCAAACACCAGCTTGTGCAGAATATGAATACAAGCACATGTTTGGAAGAGATAATGCCAGACTGCACCTCCCAAGACTTTTGGATGAAGGCTTCCTATTTTTTGTAGCTTACCAGTCACATTTAAAGTTTTCAGTAGAAATAAATGGTCAGTGTTTAATGTGGTTACACAGATCAGTACTGTTATCTTGTCCCATAACTACAGCAAGAGGCTGAATCCCTCTTGGAAACGCCTGTCCTGCAGAAACCTACAGTTCTTGTAAGAAATCCCTCAGGAAAGCCATTATGATACCCTAAAACAGTGTCCTGGTGAGGAACAGTGTTTTCTAAAGCTCATTCTAGGAAGCATCCTGTGAGCAGAAGCGCGATCCCGTGGGCTTCCATGGGATCTTCCATGGATCCCATGAACAAAGTCAGCGGCCCCACCTAATTGCTGTCTACCTTGGTAGCACAGAGTTCCTTCCTCCTCTGCTACAGAATCAAGTACAAATATCATTTAGAAGTCCAGAACAGAGGGACAGGTCTTCTTTTGGACTTATTGTTACTGAAGTTGTTTTGCTTGTTTTGTTTATCCAAGCCAAACAAATATTCAATAGGAGATCTTATCCTTTGTCGCAGGATGTGGTTTTTGCAAGTCAGCTTTAAAGTGAAGACTTTAGAGGTGGGTGTCTGCTCTTTACCCACCTGTAAACCTGCAGCTAGGCCCATCAGATGGGTTGCAAAAGCCCCACAAAAGCTGTGGTAACTATTGGCCATGGGGACTCCTGTTATGGGGGTCAAACAGCTTGGGTCAGGAATGGCAGCAGCACCAAGCATGAGGCTGCTCATTCCCCGCAGGGAATGTGCAACAAGGGAATCTGGGTCTCCAGGCTCTGACACAGACAAAATACCTGGAGCTTCCCGTTAAAGAAGCTTTGCTTTAGCAGCTTTTGGAAGAGACTTTGCTGATTTGTTGGCTACAGTCATCATCCCAAAGATGATAAAACATTCAGAAGAACTGGAGGGCAGTTCTTTCTTGTGCAACGCCGACTGATTTAGTGTAAACACAGAAATACAGCTACCCCTCTGCAGTGAGATTTTGGACCCATGTTTTGAATTCATTCTCTTTGGAGAATGCACAGAATCATTTTAAAAAAACAGACTCAAACACCATGGCAAGAGTTCAGTACCATTGCAGGAAAATCTCAAGGAAACTTTTTCCCTGGCAAGACCTCCTGAGCGTCCTCTGCTTAGGCACAGAAAGCATGTAAACACATCTCATCAAAGTAGGTGTGTGCCTTAGGATTAAACACCAGGTGGAGTCCTGATCCTGTAAATAGCTTCATATCAGAAGGCTGCTGTCCTTGTCTAGAGCCCATTGCAGGATCAGCACCTCTTCGCACAGCAAGATCAACTGTTTCAGAGCAGCAGTGACTACGTTGTCACAGTTATAGGACCAAGAGACAGAACATCCTCTCTGTTTCAGCAAATTGCTCTCAGTGTCAACAGTCCAAAGTCCAGCCCAACCCCACGCAACTTCTTAAGTCTAAACGATGCTGGTTATCTTCCTAGAAAACATCCACAGGCTTCACCCTTCCTTCACGAGGGGCTTAGCACCGCAGATGAGTTTAAATCAGCCTGCCACGGCCAATGAGTCACAATAAACCCCCCTGGATTTCCCTGCTGTCAGACCACTGCCCAAAGCGGGAGCCTCTTTGGGCCAGATGCTGATCTTTTTATTCACAGCCATGTCCTGACCCCACAGCTTGCTACAGATGCAGAGTGATTCCCCCCCACACCACCGCCTCCTTTCTGCTTCCGCCCTCGCCGCGGCATCCGAGCCGCTCGCAGACTCAGGATGGAAGCCTCGGTGCAGGGCAGTCCCCAGAAATGCGGGGAAAGCCCCACGCGGGCTCCTGCCGGCAAAGCACCGTTCTTCTGCCGGCTGCCTAGAGCAGGGTTTGACGGGCTGTGTGAAACAGCGTGTGCCCGTGGTGGCTCCGCCCGTGTCCCACTGCCCGACGCTGTGTCGCCGTGTCCTCTGCCGTCAGGAGCTGCGACTTTGCCGCCCACCCACCCACGCAGGGCCGCTGAGCTGCCGATTTCCTGATGCTGCAGTTCCTGCAGCCGCTTGCAGCCCAATGCTTTGGCGAAGTAGTGCTCCTTCCCTGTCTGCCCAAACAGAGCAGCACCCACTGACGAACCCCCAGGAGTTTCCCTAAGTTTGATTAGTGGAGAGCAGTGATCCAGAACTGCTTGCTGAGCTGAAGGTCTGCATCCATCTCCCTCACAGGCTACTTTGAAGTGTCTCCACGCTCAGCTCTGCTCTGGAAAACTCCTGTCCACCCTCTTCCATGCTCCTCTGAGGCATGGTCTGCATGCAGCCCAGCGCGTGTTTTACCTCAGGAACGTTTAAATTAAGAGCTCTGTGTCACTCACACCTCACCAGCCTGACTTCCGAATTCAAAGTGAAAGCTGGAGGTGCTTAAGACGTGAGTCAGGATGCTGTTTTCCTCTTCCATGCTCTTTCCAGGGAGAGAAAGGCAGGCACCTTTCAAGAACAGCCTCACAGGGAAGGAAGGTATGACTAAGCAGGAACCTCCGCTCTCCTCAAGGCTTTACAAAACAGCACCAGAACTAGTCTGGGTTTAGCATTTTAGCACCGAGAACATCTAGTGGGTTGTGGCCCAATTCTGTTTTAGGAAATAAGTGTCTTTTCAGACCTACTGTACTAATGAGATAGGGCTGTCTAAGAACTGTCATCATACCCATTTTCTCACCCAGTGGAAATGCAACTTTACCCTTGTTATAAAGCTCATTTATGACCCAAGCGAGCTGGAAGATAATTTAAATTCTCCTCCCCTTGATCTTCTTGAAAAGCTGGTTTCACTGTTTATGGGCAGCATAGGGCTTAAATAGGACTTCCTCACATTTCACACTTTCTGGCTTCTGAATCCTACAGGAATCTTTCTTGTCTGCAGCAGACACCATACACAGAACATGGTGCATGGACAGACACACACAGTCCCACAGGTAGTGCTGTCCTCATGGTTTGGCACGGGACAAGTGACAGTCCCAGGCAGCCCAACATGTGGGACTTGCAAGATCCTGTGTGTCTCTCAGCAGGAACCCCGGCAGAGGAACAGAGAGATGGAGGCTGGGGGTACATGATTTGCAAATAAACACCTCTCTGAATTTCAGTGACCCCAATATGTACCTAACCACTGGCATTTTAATGGGTACTGTATAATTACTGAGTAAAAATAACTTTAGGTCTATTACCATGAAAATGGGAAGGGACTTTACTGTCTGGTAATTAAAATCTTATCCCTTTTGGTAGCACACGGAATCAAGGAACAGGCATTTTTGCTTAGGGTATAGAACCAAATTACTAGCAGTAACTGCATTTTATCTCTTGGTAATGCACAATAAAAGATTCAGATCTAACTTTATAAAAGGCAGCAAAAATCAAAAGCCAGCACAGACTCTTATCAAACATTTCAAATATGCTAATATTTATTGACCTTTTTCTGTGTCTCTCTTTTTTTTTTTTTTGAGATATTTTACTTACATTAATGATCTGATGGTAAAACGGAGATGAAAATGTAGACAAAAATTACCCAGAGTTTCTCTTGAAGTTTGCTCAATGTGACTACCAAAAATATCTGTGTGTTCCATGTGCATATGGGTCAGCATGAGTTTTGGAGGTTCATTATATCCCAGTGCGGATGGATCAAAATATGAAAAAGAAATCTGCAAAAGGGAAGGTAAAATTACAAGAACAGTGTTCCCAGAGCTGGGCTCATTTTGAATCAGGAAACCACACCAGTAATATCCCATTCCAAAGGCCCCAACACCATGCAACAACTCCCGCAGCATTGGACGAGAAGGGGAAGGTCCGGCTGGGTTGGACACTGCTTGTCAACAAAGCTGAAACAGCCCCTGCACTTGGCCTTCCAAGATCCAAATGTCCTTCCATCTGTGCTTCTCAAGGCATGGAGTGTTGCCATTTTGTTCTGAGACCACCAACAAAACAAGGACATGAAACTGTTGGAGCAGGTCTGGAGGAGGCCAAGATGTTCAGAGGACTGGAACACCCTCTCCTGTGAAGACAGGCTGAGAGAGATGGCGTTGTTCAGCCTGGAGAAGAGAAGGCTCAAGGAAGATGTTCTAGCAGCCTTCCAGTACTGAAAGGGGGCCTGCAAGAGATCTGAAGGACTTTTGACAAGGGGCATGTAGTGACAGGACCAGAAGGAATAGCTTTAAATGGGAAGAAAGTAGGTTTAAATAAAATGTTGGGAAGAAATACTTTGCAGTGAGGATGGTGGGACACTGGCACAGGTTGCCCAGAGCAGCTGGGATGTCCCATCCCTGGAAGTGTCAAGGCCAGGCTGGATGGGGCTTTAAGCAGCCTGGACTAGTGGAATGTGTCCCTGCCCATGCCAGAGGGGTTAGAACTAGTTGACCTTTAATGTCCCTTCTGACCCAAACCATTCTATGATTCCATGACAACGACAGTTCTTTGCAACCACCTAATTTAAACCTTCTCAAATGCATTTTTACTTTTATTAACTAAAGCTTTGCACACTGATGGAATGAGTCCAGAGCTTGCATTCATAAAGTAAAGTTATTGCTACCAATAAAAATAAATAGATGGCAATTACTGAGGAATTACATTTAGAGCAAAAACGACTGAATTTATTACCCCTCTGAGTATGTGCAGCATAATATGCAGCAAAACAGAAGTTTGAGGAGAAGGAGTGGGCAAAGAAACTTGTCTTTCTCTTAACTGATCAAGCCAAGAGGCAGCCAAGCTTATACACTATCTGAAATTTGAAGCTGCATGTGAAGAGGGCCTTGAGGTACAGCACTCATGTGCAGATAAGAGCAAGTGGTTCAGTGAGGGGTATAATGCAAAAAGAGCAGAGACAACTTTGCATTAAATGAGAACACCAGGCTGGGAAAAATCCTATTAGAGAGGTGCCTTCTGTTAAACTTTATCCTCTACAACCAACAGGTTTTAGTCAAAATCCCCTGATGCTCTTTTCCACTGATGCACCCAAGCTCTGGCTACCAAGCCTTGTTGCAGGTCAGAGCCCTTTGCTTTGCCTGTGGAGTATAATTCACATGGAACACACTTGAAAACTGGAAAACATATATACAAGGTTATCAAGCCCAAAAGTACTTCCAAAGGTATTGTCCTGGTTTAGGGAAAATTTGGGAAGAAACTTCTGAATGGGGTCTCTCTAGAAAACAAATTCAAACAGTCCTTCCCCCCCAGCTGGTTCAGGGAAAAAAAAAAATTTCCTTGGAGAAAAGTGGAAAAAATTGTTTATTTAAAAGGCAAAACACTCCCCAGCACAACAAATGAACAACACTAAACAACAAAACTTCTTGTTGCGCCAAAGAGATGATGAATTTAGAAAAGTGTCTCCCATGGGTCACAACTCGGCTCACTCAGGCTGCGTCAGTCCCTCCGGCGCTGGGAAATGCCGAGGCCCAGGCCAGGCCCAGTGGGCCACAGGTGTGGCTCCTGGTGCTCTTCTGAGTTTTCAGTCCAGAGCAGGTTTAAATAGTTCCAGGGAAAAAGGGAAAAAACCCACAGTCCAGAGAACTTCTCTGCTTCACCTAGCCGAAAAATAACCAAAAAAAAAAAAGGAAGCTCTCCTGCCATCCACACTGCAGACAACACAGGCTGTGTGTGAAGGAAGGCTGAAAACTCTTATCTTTATGTTTTGAAAACAACCGCCTACCACCTTAGACATTCCACCGCTTCTCCTGCTCCCCCCTTCACTCTCAGAACCAGTTTTAAAGGTGCAAAACTTATTTTTTGAGCTAAACAGACGAATGGGGATACACTTCAGCATCGACCCAGGACAGGTATATATGTGCCTCCACTTCAGGAGGCAAAAATCAAGTTCCTGGTGTAAAAGCATGACTGCAGTTTTTATCAGCCTTTCTCCCTGTGATGCCTTTTTTTGCTGTGTTGTAATGGGAATGTGAGTGAGACAATCACTCAGAGGATGCTCCCACACAGTACTGCCCAGACCATTCCCAGATTAATAATGACAGCTTCCAGCACACATTCTTTTAATACAATATTGCTAAAATTGAAACTTTATTTTTTCAAAAGAGCATCTAAAAGCTGGGAAATTTTAAATGATGGTTCCACAAGTCACCTCTGACTGTACTCTCAGAAAAGCACATCTAACTACTGTAGAAATATGAGGCACATTTTTCTCTAAAATTATAATAGTTTCATGGTTAGGATGTGGCAGTGCAATAGCTTACAAAAGATGTTCTGAAACAGCTTCCAGATGATATCCTTGGAAAATGAAGAACTGTCCAAAACCAAAATTTTCACAGATTATGTTACATATGCTGATCGCCTCAAGAGTAAAGACCTTTGCTCCTACCCAACTCACCCAGGGATTCAGCTCTGGGGAAGACTGGTATGCAGGACTTCGGTTTACTTGTGAAATGCCTGGTGCTCAGCTTCCTCACTTCCATAGTCCTGTTCATCCTTTCCCTTCCAGACATATTCAGTTAGAGATGGGCTCTGTCCTAGAACATCACTGAGGAAATGCAGCACTTGCCACACACACACTGATTGCTTGGTCCTCTTGTATCTAATACCCCTGCATGAAGTTCCAGAATTCTCTTGCTGTTGTGCTGGCAGGCTGTTAAAGACATCTTCCTTTTATTTAAAGGCTCACATTGATGGAGAACTCAGTCCCTTGGCAATCAGGCTGATTGCTCTCTCTCTTGAAAATCTATATTGTATTTCTACATTGATTCTCACTGACTTCAATTTCCAGTCACTGGGTATTTCATCCTTTCCTATTAAGAAGCCCTCTAACACCTCTTCTCCCTGGGCAGTCGTTTCATCAGGTTCTCTGTGACATACTAAATAGGCTGGAAGCCTTATTTAGGCCCCACAATACAGCTGGTCCCAGCCCTGACCCTGCTCCTCCTGCTCTGTAGTTCTTTAATTTCAGGATAATATCTGGCTCCTATTTGTCCAAGACTAAAGCACAAAGGGACGTCATCGCTGTTGCAATAGAAACAGAGTGGGATGGCCAGGAAGTCCCCCACCAGCCTTCTTGTGAAGATTCCAGGTTTTTCAGGGATTTTTTATTTGCTCAGGCTGGGTTCTTTTAAGAGGGAGAGAGACTCGGTGTTTTGTGAACACAGATCTATTTAGCTGATACAGAGGTAGGTGAGAACTCTGATTTCCATGAAGGCAATCTGTGAATGATGCTGTAGGTGCTTGTGTAGTCCAGAACAATCCTCAGGGAAGAACTATACCCCTCACCTTGCCACAGACAGGATGTGAAGAGTGTATTTGGGATCATCACTATTACTCTTCTGACCACAATGTCATTGTTATCCTGGGACATTTTTCTGACGTTGTGTATGAAGCCAAAGTCTTGAAGAAAGGCATCCTTCAGGAACTGTGGATCTCTGGAACTGGAAAGGTAGGACAGGTTCTTCATATGCCTAATGGAAAACCTGTATTTGGCTCAGGCTGCCTAAATACCAGCTTAACCTGCTCTCCCCAAAAGTGCCTTAAGACATCTTTATTTGTTCCTGAACTAAACAGCCTCAGGCTCTGTTCACAAGACTCCCCATCATGCTGTGTTGATATGGGGTTTGGGGCCAGGGTCTGCAGAAGCAGGATCAGGATCAGGATGTTCTTACAGGCATGGACCAGCTTGCTAAGAACACCATGCCCCCTTGTTACAAGCTGCAATGGTAGGCTCCAGATTTCTTTCTCTGTGGGCTTATCTGCACCCACTTTATCCACATTCAACCTCCCTGACTTTCCAAAAACTGTCAGAATGACCTTTTGACTGAGGTATGCTCCAATTATTCCTCCAGCAGGGACATCCTCTCTGCGCCACGGAACCAACCTCTGACTCCTCTAAATCAGCATGTTCCCCCATTCCTACTCACAGCTTCATTCAGAGTCTCTCAGGGTTATCTTTCAGCTGGACTTTGTGCAGTCTGATCCTCTGTGTGGAAAACTCCCAAAATGCAAATCCATCCCTGCTCCTGCTGCAGCAGCACAGCTCACACCCTGCTCACTGAAGGACCAAAACACTTAAAAGAGGATGAGCTGGAGAGAGTCCCTGACTCTGACCTCATATGGAGAGAAAGAGCAGGCAGGAGGCATGGACATGGGAAACATTCATCCTTCATGCTCAGAGCCCTGGTGCAGACATTCTTCCAGACACAGCTGATCCTAGCTTGGTTTCCCAGCTGAGTGTGGAGAAAGGCCTTTCCTCCTCATTTTTCCAATGGTCAGACCATATGAACAGTACTTATTTTTTGTCAGAGCATGGATTGCCTGATTCCAATGTCAGGCTGATCCCAGTGCCTCGGTCAGTTCCCCTTTTCCAGGGCAAGTCCACATCTACCAGGATGATAATTCTTCCTAACTGGAGCCAGTGGTTTCCCAGTCTCTGTGTTCTCCTGTGCCCCTTTTTCTTCCTTGGCCATTGCTGGTGGCAGTGACCTGCAGCCTTCCCTGATTCAAGAGGGCAGGCTCCCTGTCAGTCTTCCCAGCCAGAATGGAAGAGGGCTTGGCTCCACTCATCCTGAATGAGCTGAGTCAGAGGTAGGTGTTACTGCCATCCCCAGCGCATATTTACTCCAGTCCCTGACACGGTCACACAGACATTTATAGATGCTGCCCGGGGGAAGGTTTTCGTGCCTAACCCAATGTCAGTATAAACAGCAGTTGTTGCTGATGTGGCCATCCTTTCTGCAACTGCTAATAACAGAGCTAGGCCTTTGGACAGATCTCTGTGGGACAGGAGTGCCACACAAGGCATCCCACCAGTTTGACAGCTGGCTACTCACTTCCAAACCCTCCTCATTAGTAGATGGTGTTAATGCACAACAAAACAAATCCAAATCAAAGAAAAAGATGGGTTTTTTCATGCATATATACAAGAGCCTTGCATTCAGAACTCTGTTGCTTATCCCATTTAAACTGATCTACAGATGACAGACAATGAAAAAGAATCAAATAGGAGCTGACTTACGAGTCACAGACCCTGTAAATCAAGAGACAGTCCTCTTTTACTGACTGGCATTCTTGCAGGTCTGCAGAGTTTAGTGATGTGGACCTAAAGCTGAGGTTGGGCAGACACATCAAGCTATTGGAGGTGATTTACCATTTGACACTAATTCCATCTAAAGGAAGTGCTAGGATGGAAACTGCATTTATGTCAACAGGAGTTCACGTTCAGCTCAGCTCCAAGTGCTTTTCTGAAAGATACAGTTCCCATTCCACAACTGGGAGGCCAGGGGAGGAAAACTCCTTTGACTCTGAATGAATCCCAAAGAAGTCTCACCTTCTGTGCCAATCTCTGTGCCTGCTCTGTCTGCAAGGTCTCCTGGCCACTTTTATCAACCTCAAGAGGAATGCACAGGACACACAATGTCCTGGAATCTCAGCCCAATTCAGAGAAGAGGTGTAGCTTACAGGCTCTGAGTTCATCTCAGCTCCACCATTTTCTTGGTACCCTGCTGGTTTACAAAGAAATGTCTATTCCCACAGGAAAGAAAAAAGTGTTCCCAGCTCTTCAGTGGCACAGCTGCTTCCCTAATCTTGTTCTTTGGCTTTCTGGACAATGCCTTCATACAAGTAAGCAGCTCTTGACAAGAGAGTGTGTATCCCAAGTTATTTGGTGGAAGCATCCCAAGGATGCCATTTCCCTCTCCTCTGGCTCATTACCGTGCTCACGTGATGATGCTGGGCTGCTCAGGAAGAAGGAGGAGCAGAGCAACCTCCTCAAGTGTCCAGGGAATTTTTCTCACACCTCAGTGTTCATTTTAGATTTTCCCAGCTCTTTCCATCTCACACAGAAAATCTGCAGGGCCTCACTTTACCTCATTGCATTACTCACCTTGGTGATGGGTCTTCCCCCAGCAACTTGTGACAAAGCAATTCTGTTCTGTGGGGGAAAGCTCTTTCTGACAGAGAGAGCTGCTCACTGATCTCTGCTCAAATTCTGATGTCCCATTGTCTCAGAGAGGTCAGCAGTCTGAAGGAACAGAAATAATTGGGAACACTTGATCACTGCAGCTGCTTGGGAGGTTGGAGAGGGTCAGCTTCAAGGAGGTCTGTTCCCCTCCTGCATCTCTGCTCCCACCACCGGAGATAACTCCTTACTTTGAAGCTTTCACCCTTGGGCACAGCCCAGAAAAGCCAGTTTGAAGGACTGCAGGGCAACGCCACTGACACACAGCTTGCCACTCCACCAGTGTTATACAGAAGATACATCTCTGAGCCGGAGGAAGAACCCTGATCATGGGCCCAGGGAGAAGTGATGGAGCTTGGCTGCACCTAGGGCACACACTGCAAAACGAGGTACTACTAAGTGTGCTGGAAAACCAAGACAGCCCCAGAGGGAGATCAAAGTTAACACACAGCTTGACCCTTTTCCATACCCTGCACGCAGCATGTGTTACAACAGCTCCCCTGACGCACTGCAGCTGCCCTGTTTAACAGCAGCACAATCCAAAGCACTCTCCTTTGCTCTGGCTGTGTACTGCTCATGGAAAACAGAAAAAAAATAATTAATCTAAGGTGTCTGAAAAGAGCTCATTTCACAGCAATATATTTTGACATTGCAATAAAACATCTACAGAAAATTCCCAAGCAGTGTCTCTAGCATGGCTAAATTCATTCTGCCAGTCTACAACAGCCAGTTGCACTTGCTCATTCCAAGAGAAGTGCAGAAATCTCACAGGACCTCGAGACAAGGTAAAAGGGCATCCCATTGTTCCCTGACCACCACTGCACAGCTCACACAGTGCTCTGAAGCAAGGAGGCTTAGTGGCATTTCTGGATCCTTTTACAAAACTTAAGCACATCTATTCCATCCTTGTTAACTACCTGGTTTTCTTCATAGGCACTGACAAAGCAGGGGCTGTTCATAACTGCCCTCTCAGGCGGAGCTGCTTTTGAGAAGTCCCTTTTGTCTGCAGAAAACGGCTTTGAAGCTTTCACTTGGTGCCTGTGATCAAAAAACTTCCTTAGCCTTTCAGCAGAAGTGGAAGGACAGTGATTCCAAGTGCTGAGAAACAGCCCTTGTTGCAGTCAGGGAAAAATCATTAAGCCCTGAGTGATTCTTCACTTTTTTTGCTACAGAACCACATTTTTCAGCAATGGATTTCAGCAAGTAACAATTGTGTGGCTGTTCAGCCTCAGCCCAAACTACAGGGAGAAGCAGAGTGGCTGGAAATGGAGGGAGGATTTCATTTGCTGCCCTAAGCCTGGGCACCACATGTGCCTAAAGTAACAATGGCAAGCACACAGTTCTGCTTGGTTTAAATTTTATTTAGGACCTGCTTTTTTGCTCTTTACAGGACACCATTCTCCAACACCATGCTCATAGCCCAGGGAGCATTTTGTACATGCTGGTGTTGTCACCTGTGTTTGGAAGCACATCTCAGCCCTCCTTCGGATCAGCTGGTGGCTGTTCCTCGTGGGTATGAAGAACCAGGCAGGAGCTGGCAGTGCTGGTGAGAGGGAACACAGCACAGCAGAAGCAGACTGGGGCTCTCAGATCCAAGTCTCATCAGCATTGAATAGCTGGGTACCTGCCAGGCAGAGGAGCCCCACCGAGTTGTGGAAGGGATTTTCAAACACAGCTAGAGAGCACAGATTTTTCTCCCCTCACGCTGGGAGACCTGCAGCATGTACTGCATTGCAGACACAGGCCTGCATTGCTGTGCCAGCGCCTCACTGTATCTGGCACTTGCTTTTTCATGGCTTGTGTTAGGACTGATCCTAAATACTGAAAACCCAGTGTTCATCTGATCCTTGACAGCTGCCACCCTGAGCCAGCCTCTCACTAATACCCCTACTTTGGCCACCCAGATGGCTTTTTAGCAACTCTAACCCTTAGCAGCTTCCCTAAGGGTCATTTTCCAATGTGATAAGACCCATTTAACCAGGTTGGTCTCCAAAAAGGACCCCAGCCAGCTGACTGAGCCAATGTTTCTGGGCATCTGGGCTCTTCAGTTGGAGAGGGAAGGGATGGGAAGTTTGTTCATGTCAAAATTAATAAAACAGCCACAAGGTAAAACATGGAGGGGTCTTCACATATATCACAGCACCCTGCAGTGCAATCCATAAGCCATCTCTCACAGCAACTGACAGTGCTGCTGGCAGATAAACTAAATAATGACGCTGTTGTGTCCCCTACCCCTGCCTCAGCCAAGTTATTTCTTCTTCACATCTCTCCTCTAGAAATGTATGGTAACCAGATTATCCTCAAGCCTCCCAGACTGCTTTCATATTGGATGGAAATTCAGAATTTATTGCAGGTAGGAAAACAAAAAAAGCAGATGCAACTACCTGAGCCTCAATCCCCTTTCAAAGTCACAGTTCCTTATGCAGTGGAGGCACAGGGGAGTGTGGGTGAGCTTCCTGGCAGGAAAAGGCAAGTAGACAAATTGTCTGGCTGGAGGTCAACCCACCAATTTCTCCCATGCAGCCTTGTTTTACTGAGTACATGGACACACATTCCTGAACATGGCCACCTCCGCTGATTGAAGGCTCCTTCCCCTTGTACCTCACTGAACTTGTTCAGCCGCACCCCTGATCAGAAGGGTATCAGGTATCCTGTGGCTTGTCCAGGTGGTTTTCCACTTACAAAAGCTGGACTGGCCAGGTGTTCCTGCTGTAGGAAGGTGGAGGAGCAGCTGAGTCCTCAACTGAATTCTTTATTCTGGTTCTTCTTCCTTGAACTATCCTTTCTCTGGACCTCAGCATATTTTGTCCTTGCAAAGTGCAGATCTCCATTATGGAGTATCTTGCTCAGACCCTTCATTAGAGCAACACCAACTAAATTAGTTGTCCTAGAGATCTGATGAAAGCCCGGAAAATGTTAAAAAGATTTAAAGGGGAAAACCCCTGCAACTACTGACAGTGGTAAATGTGTCTTAATTAAAACCTTGGAATGCACAGTTCAAACACACTCCAGTCATCCTCCAACTCCCTGCAAAAGTTAACAAGATTAGTTTTTCTTACAGTCCCCCACTGATCCACGAAGCACAAAAAGGGAGTCAGAACTGAAAATGAAATATTGTGGATGCAGGGCTAGATGCTGATTGCATTTACAGGAGTATAATTGCAACAGGATCCCTTGTGGATCCTGCTGGCATTGTTCCAGGAAGCATGGTAGCAACTGCTGGGTTGTGCTGCAGGAACAAATGTCTGGCCTAAATAACTGAAGCGAAAAGTGATGATGAAGTCCACCTCATGTTCCAAATGAAAATCAAACATCAGTTACAGTGGCTTTTCTGCTTCTCCAGTCCAAAGAAGGATATAATTACATCCCTGATTTATGAATAATAGAAGTTTGGTTGGGTTTTTTGATTTTAATCTAAAGAGTCCCCTGAGTTGCACTGTTGCCAAAGGCTCTTGTAACTCAGGCCAACAGTGAGAGAGAGAATGTAAATAGAGCAGACTTGGTACCCCAAGGCTTGCAATAAACATCCCCTACTCACACCAGAAAAACCAAATACTTCATGTGTGCAAGTCTTTCAAGATCTATATAATCCATCTTAATGCAGAAATATCACGAGTTTGATTTAGCCTGGATCAGGGCTAGCTATTTGCTTAAAGCACATGCTCCGTTTACCCTGGGATAATCTGTGTTTCCATGCCCACTTATGCTCATCCTCTCCTTGCTCACACACTGGGAAATTCAGTGAATGAAATCTGCTCCACAAAGTGGCCCACATGCCCTGGGCTGGTGTAGAGGAGATCTACACACGCTTTCCAGGGAAAGGGAATGACATTCCTATCAGTGACCCTCAGGGAGCTTCAATGATAAGAGTATCTGACTCATTTCTGGGGCTGGATGTTAGATGAAACTTCACGCTGCTCCACTTCTGCAGATGGATGTGGGGCACAGAGCAGTAACCCAGGAAGTGACACCTGCTTGGAATGAGACCTTGCAAAGGGACAACCGTCACAGTCTCCAGCCACCGGTTTATTCCACAGCACAAAATTTCTCAAGGAAAAATAACAGGTATATGTACTTTGTGGCCTTAGANGATTTTTGGTGTCATGTTCTTTGTGGCTTTTTACATATCACTTAGCAGTATTAATACTACTGCTCATTAGTGAGCACTCTCTTACTTCCTAGGAGTAAAGAACTAGAGAAACTTCCTCAACAAAATCATAAAAGGGGCACTAGAAAGAATTGATATGGAAGAGCTGTAAATGATCAATTTTTACAGAAAGAAGGGGCAAGGGAAGAAGACAGGAAAAAATGCGTCATCTGAAGACACACGCTGCTCTTTTGAAATTGCTGTCTGGCTTCATTATAGAATCATAGGATGGTTTGGGATGAAAGGGACTTTAAAGGTCACCCAGTTCCGACCCCCCTGCCATGGGCAGGGACACATTCTACCAGGACAGGTTGCTCAAAGCCCCATCCAACCTGGCCTTGAACATTTCCAGGGATGGTGCATTCACAATGCCCCTGGGCAAGCTGTGCCAATGCCTCACCACCCTCACAGTAAAGAATTTCTTCCCAATATCTAACCTAAAACTGCCTTCAGTCAGTTTAAAGCCATTTCCTGTGTATCTGTCACTATATCAAAAATCTCTCTCCCAGCTCTCTTTTAGGCCCCCTTTAGGTACTTGAAGGCTGCTATATGTATTCTAAACATTTTGCCAAAGTTTGCTGATTTTCTAAAGATGCCAGTGAAGGGGGTTTTAGTTGAGAATATCCTGTAAGTAGTTCCCCCATGCCTCTATCTTGCTTCCATTTACTTCCTCTATCTAGGAGTAAATGAAAACCCATTAAGTCCTTTTAAGTGTCTCATCAAGCAAGTTTTGGGGCCTTACAGGGTCCCAACCACCTCTTTCTTGCACATTGGAGGACCTGACCATAGGCTTAGAAAGATATTCACCAGAACCTGTCAGTGAGGTAGCAAATGTAGAGAACAGCTCTTCAGGAGAAAGGAGGGAGCTGAAGACACCTGATGGAGTGCCTACCTGTGTCACAGTCACAGGTCAGGCCACCATGAGAGCTCAAAAAAAGGAGGCAAAGTAATTAAAATTCCCTCAATATAGTCCTTCTCGTTCTGTGTCAATGTTTTCCACAGGCTTAGGAGTCTGATTCAGCAGCCTGTGCAAGAAGGACTGATGATCAATGTGACACACCATGCTTGTCCCATTCTCTCCCTGTGGGACATTTCAGAAGAGGATTTATCTAATCCCTTCCTGTAACAAAACATTAGGGATATTTTCCTCCAGCCCCTTATACACCACCCACAGTGCCCTTGCATTAGGACTTGAGGCCATAAGAAGCCTCTGCTCAAAAAGGGGCATTGCTGGGGCAAGTGAAAGGCAGCCATCACCTCATCTTCCTGCTCACCTGAAACAAATGCACACACACACAGAGCGAAGTCCACCCCTCTAAGCCCTTCAGTGAGACAATACTTCATCTCCCAGTCTCCTGAATCTGTCAGCTGGTTATTTCAGCTGCACCACAAAGTCTGGCAACTAAGTGCTTTCCCTGGTCTTTCAAGCTTCTCAGCATGGGCGACCATTGCCTAGAGAGGATCTTCTGGAAACCAAGGACTTACACTGGAGAATCCAAGCAGAGAGCTGAAAAGCTCTGCAAGCCACAGAGAGACAAAATACCCCTCTACCCCTGTTTCTCTTCTTTCTGGATATCACCTAGAAAAAACTCATCTTCTCTAATGTAGCCCTTTCCTGTTGTCATAACACCTTTTATAAACGTAGGGTGTGATGTTCTCCTCTACCACCAAACCCAAAATGTTTTCCCTACTGGTTTTGTTCCACACAGCCCCCTTGGGTAGGTACCCCTAAAACTTCCCCATCTCCTTCACCCAAACCCCATACCTCCACATCAGGGGAAGCAAGACACTGGACCCATCATCTCTGTCAGGTGTCCACACACAGATGCACATATGCAAGCCAAGAGCCACATCCCCAGGACTCATCGCCTATTTCTTAGGTATGAAGCTTCCCCATGATCCTTAAAGCACATGACTGTAACTCTCCTCATCCCCACACCCCTTTCCGTGTTGTATCACATGTATCTGTCCACACTTCTGCCCAGCCCTTGAGGATCACAAAGCAAAAGTCCCTGTCTCATGCAAGACTGGTGCTGCTATCACCAAGCCACAGCTTTGTGGCTGGGCTTTGAGGTATGTGGTCATCAGCAGGAGACAAAGTCTGCATCAGAGCTGTGATGATTCAGGGGGGTTTAGGGTGGTTTTTTCTTCCCCACCAGCCAATAAGAGCACTCACAAAAGCATTTCTTCTCTGGCAGGAAGCAGGGGAGTTACTCCTCTGGCTGTAGGGCTCCTCTTCTGACGTGGTGGAGATGGCAGTGAACTTCATCTGCAGCTTCACTGCACTTTGCTGTTTGGCACTCTGGAGCTTCATCAGGACTTCAGGTGGTAAGAATGGAAAATAATTGCTGTTTTCCGTGTGTTTTGGGTTCTGTGAGTGCTGCTACGTAATGCTCTTGTAAATAACAGCCTTTCTCCAACTGCTGCCCATGCTGGCTCAGCACTGCAGGGTTCAGGCTGCAGCTGAAAATCCAACTGGTCAAAAAACTTTCTCCTTGTCTAGTGAACCATGCTATCCAGGGATATCATTTAGGGGTTTTTAAATCAATATATGGTCTTAACTTATTTGTCAGTGTTTAAACTCTACGTGACCTTGATTATTAAATCTAAAGACTGCGGGTAACAATCTGACTGCTAAGTACAGATGGACACTTGAGTGCCGATTAGCTGACTTTTAATGAAGCATTAACCTGTTTCATTTCTTTCTTTGCTGAGCAAGGGAACTCTCTTGATTGCAGCTGGCCTTAAATCTTTAGAATGGGAACTGCAGACATGAGTGTTTTTCTCTGAAGGTTTTGGTTCAGTATTACTGAATATATTTCAGTATTACTTTAGTTGCCATACACAGAAAGAACTCAGGGATGGTGTTTGGTTAGCCAGTAACTTTTTGTTTCTGCTGTGGTTTCCTTTGGGGGCTGCAGAGGCGTGTAGGAACTCTGCCACATCTTAAATGTAAAGATAAAGCCCTTGCTAGGGGGAGGAAGTTTTTAAAGGAGGGAGTAATGGGGAGGAGGCTTTGGAAGCATCTGGTGGGGAAAAAAAAAATCAACCTGTTGCAATCTGCTTAATTGTTTCACTGCAGCCTGGGAGGAAGCATCCACAGGATTGCTCTCTCATACTGCAGGAACAAGGTCCCCAAAACAATCCTCAAGGAGGAAAGTACAAGAGAGAGCCTCTTAATAAAACATTCAGCTCATGCCTGCAAGAACAACCCTCATTTGCTTAATAACAGTTGGCTGCCTGTTAATTTTGAGCAAGAAAAGGGTCTAACCCTACTATTGCCCAAAAGAAGGAGCAGGAGGAAGGTTGGCTTTTCCATCTCTCTCTTCACATTTCCAAATCCAGGAGCAAGGATGGGCTCTGAATATGAATGCTCTGGTCCTAAGCATCTCTCAATAGAGCAGCAAGAGTTGTCTGCTCAGATTGTGAGATCAAACACTCATGGCTGCTGAGTATTGTAGGTGCCTGGCCAAGGTATGCTGTGCCTCTGCTTCTGCATAGGCCTGGATGTTTCAGAAATGCTCATATGCCTAGAGCCCTGCACTGCTATTTAAGCCTCTGAGCTAAGTCTGCCTTGTGTCTGGAACAGGGCCATCACCTTACACAAATTCAAATTTTTAGGTAATGGCACTTAAGCCAAGCCAGGGATGAAAAGGTCAGAAAAGGCTGTTGAGAGAAAATCAGACTACAGGTACTTCATACCAGAGAGTCCCTGGAGTCTGGAAATACAGTACTGAAAACTATTCAAAACAGTAAAAGTGATTTCAGACCAGTGTGTGTGCCATGCAGTGACCACCTTGAATGGGAATGAAAGCACACAAAGAAAACCAAATCCTAGCCTTAAGGAATCTGAGGCGCCAGAGGAAAACAATGGGATAAAGATCTCCCACAAGGGCTCACTAGATTTTACACACACTTTGCTCTGGTATGAGTAATTTTCAACACCAAGTTGCAATAGGTGAAAGAGGTAAAATGCCTTGGTGAAAGCTGGGGGAAAAATCTAACCTATAACCTATTCCCTGCTTACAACACGTGGTATATTGAGTCTACCTGTCTACAACACCTGTCCAGTTTGATCACTTCTCCAGGTGATGCATTTCAGAGGCCTGGCCATGTGTGACACTGCTGGATCTCCCAGGCACTTGAGTCAGGAACAAGGGCTCTTGGACTCTGACTCTTGGTTTGAATAATACACGTAATAGTTTTCTTCCCATCCACACAGTGCGATTTCAGCCAATCTCATTCACTCCGTGCCTATAAAAACGTCACCATGATTCAAGAGGTGTTGAGAGTTCTCAAAAGCCACAAAAGGACATTGTCTTAAGATTGAAAGAGGCTGTGGTTATCACCCCCTTCTACAAAGAACAGTATCTGATGTCAACACCCCCACGACTGCCACACCTGACTTTCCAACAGGTGTGAGAGCAGATATTCAATCAAGGTGCTGGGGAGCAGCAGGAGCCCAAGGCAGCAATCTGCTCTCAGCCTGGCAGAATGTCCCAGTTGCTAGGTGAGCTCAGGAAAAAGCTGGTCCCTCTAGCTGTTGGGCTGGTATTGATGGCACAGGAAAAAGGCATGGCATTTCTGAGGAAGAGGACAGCTGGCCTTGTGGGCAAACCAAGGCCCTGCTCTGCCTCGAGCTTGATTTCTGCCCGCAGACTGGTCCTGCATGGCCCTCCTGGATCACCTGTGGATGCCAGTGCCTTAAAACCCCTGTGAAAAGTTTTACCAATGAGCTGAGCACTGGGTAAGATGTGCGTGCCTGAGAAATACCTTCGGTCCAAGCCTGAATGGTCACAAGCTTCTGTGACTTTTGAATCCCATCCTTGCTGCAGTGGGAAAACACCATCCCACAGAGAACAGCTTGGGACCTACAAGTGGATTCTGGGATTTGGGTGAAAAAACATCCCATTTGCCCAGTGCTGGCTGCACACCCAGTGCCAACATGGATCAGAGGCATGGGACAGGAAAGCTCACCACCTCCACACCAGACACAAAGCCACCTGCAGAACAGCTGCTCCCCTCCAACACATGGCCTGGGTCTCTCAACTCCCACCTGCAAGGAAATATGGCGGTCATTAAGGTAGTTGGGATAGCAGCCAGGAAGAGAGATGGATTTGGACATCCTTGGGTTGAGGAGGGATTTGGAACTGAGTCTCTCCTTTGCAGGTCAAGGTGTAAATCCCTGAGCACTGTTACAAGTAGGTGCAGCAATTAACACCTGTGAGAAGGATGTGACAGTGTTAAGTAGGATGTGCATAAGCAACATGTGAAATAAATTTTTGTCACCTTCCATGCTAATGATGGCACGTAATTCTGGTTTGGTTTCTTTTTTTTTTTTTTTACTAGACTCTGGATCATCAAGCTGTCCCTGTCTTCTGCTTAGGTTTCTCAGTGCAAACTGGCTTACATACACAGCCTGTACTCTGTGCAGCTGGCAGTGGGTGAGAGATCTATCTGCAAAAAAAGCTAGAGGTGATAAAAAGCTTGACTTTCACAGCAGATTTAGTACAACCTCTGGGTGTACATTTGTGTGCGCAGGCACACACAGGCTCACTGCCTGCACACACACAGAGTCACCTCCTGCACTGCCAGGCCTTGGCATTAGCAGTGGCTGGATGGCAGCTTCTGCAGGATTGGAGATTTTTGCCTCTTCTTTGATTTCGGAAGTGGGAAAATGGAGAGGAAGGGAAACATAAAAGGGAGTGAAATAATTACATCAACTGTAAGCTTCAAGCTTCTTTTAAATTATTTAAAGATAAGCAGTGCATGGGGTAAGAGCTACACAAGCAAGTAAAAATATACAGTAAATGGTTCTATTAAATGCTCTAATGTGAAAGGTCATGGGTGAGCCTGCCCCACTACCCAATTTCCATTTCCTACACACCTTGCTCCTCCACTCCATGATCTTGGTAATCATAGAATTGTTTGAGTTGGAAGGGACCTTAAAGACCATCTACTTCCTGCCACAGATACCTTCCACTAGACCAGTTTGCTCAAAGCTCCATCTAGCCCGGACTTGAAACCTTCCAGGGATTAAATATGTACTAGGGACTTATCACCCTTTCAGTGAAGAATTTCTTCCTAACATCTAAATCCTTCTAACATAAAAACCTCAAGATGACATCAAAGGTTTAAGGGTGGGGGGTAAAAAAATTGTATCTGTAAGATATGCAAATTAAGAGCAGCACGACTCTCAAGCCAGTGTTTAGTATGTTATTAAAACTATACTGTACTTGAGCAACATGACCTATCTTTACAAGCAGATTCAAAGTTGGTCCTTCTATAAACCGTGAGTGACATATAAATAATATTCGTGATACTCTGGCTTCTTCTAAGTAATTCTGAGCTCTGCTTTCACTTCTGGAAGTATCTCTTTATATGTCACTTCATTTCCTAGGACTATTTCACCATTTCAAACATATAAACGAAAATTACTTTGTAACAGATGTGAGCAGAGACCTTCTGAAGTACAAATGCATTGGACAAGTAAAAGGGTTTAACATTGGTTCAGGGGGCTGTAGCTCCCACCCTTTCATGCCCCTGATGTGTTTTACCCTGATGTTTTGTGTTGTTTCAGTTACAAACATACCACCACCCCACTCAACCATAAGACCTGGCTCCCCTGTCCCAGTGAACACCAACAACCCCGGGGTCCACAAGGCCACTCGCTTTGGGGTCTACAGATACAACAACAGCTCAAATGACCTCTTTCTATTTAAGGAATCACAGATAAAGAAAGCCATGGTACAGGTAAGAGCAGCAGACTCCTCATGGCCCTCCAAACCATCTTATAATTGACCCTCCTATGGCACATCCAAGACACAACATCCCTGATCTCCCTCAAGACTGCTAAAGCTGACCCCTTCAGCACTGCTACACAGGAGGGCTCTGTGTAGGTGACACACAGTTCCCAGGTGTAGCACTTGATTCTTAGCCAAAGTTTTGGCATCTCTTTCCCCTGCCCTCACTTTAAAGGAGGGAACTGCTTTCTCTAGATTGTCAGAGGGCTGAAGTACATGCTTCATGTGGAAATCAAACGCACCGTGTGTGAGAAGAAGAATCACTCCAACCTGGACAGCTGTGACTTTCAGAGGGAAAAAAACCTGCAACAGGTACGTGTTCAATTCATTTGGGGTGCCCAGGAACTGCAGGGGATTCTTGGCAATCTCTAGCTGTACAATCACTTTTAGACCAGCTCTGCTCTGCAGAGCCAGCTGGGGTGAGGCCAGGTTATCACCTTTCATGCATCCAGGGCCAGCTCCTGTCTGCAAGGAGTTGAAACAGACACATTCACCTGGCCCATATTCCTGGGTGACTGAGGAGAGTGTGCAGAAAATAGAGTAGGTGCTAAATAGATTTCCTGGGTGGGAGACACTTTACACAGGCTTTCCCACTAGACAGGATTATTTAGCAAACAGTGTATTTCCTAGGATAAAGCGAGCAGACAAAAGGATGCTGTTTTCTCCTGCCCTATCACAGCCCACAATGCTGAGATCAACCAGCAGACACCTGAACTTCCTCACCTATTCCCCTTTTATTCACAGATGCTGAGATGCTATTTTGAGGTCTGGATAACACCTTGGACACACAAAGTATATATCCCTGTTGCCCACTGTCAGCAAGACCTTTCCTCATGAGAACACAACTTACAGGAGAACTCCTGCCACCTTGCCTGGACTGCTGAGGTCAATACTGAAGCAGGGAACAGCTGTACAGAACTGCCACAGAGCTTTTCCTTGAAAGCACATGGTTGTTTTTTCCTTGAGAAAGACACTCAAAAGACAAGGTCTGCCTTGACTGAATGTCTTGCTACACAGCTTTGTATCTATTTTTCCAAAACTAAACTGCACATGAACACATGTTGTCATTCATTCACCATCCATCCTCTGGCTGAATTTCCAAGCAGTCCCAGGAAGCTCTGTTGCACTTGTTTTGTGATGAACCTTCACAAAGCTATGATGGAAACAAGTCTAAACCACAGCATGTGTGCATACAACATGGAAGAAAGCTTTACACCAGTGGGATGGTTTGCCTGGGTATACACACACACAGAGGTTTTAAGATTTTCCAGTGCCAGGGAAATGGTCAGACACATCTGTCAGGAAGGAAAGAGGGAGAGATGTTCTTTTTTTTAAGACAGAGGTATGGATAACGATGTCTTGAAACAGACAGCCCAGAAATGACACAGTCTAACGAGTGCTTCCACTTTAATCAAAAGCTAAGCTACACTGTGAAAGAGCATAGCTGCAAATGCCAAGGCAAATAAACCTAATCATATTCCCAAAGAATAATTCTGAGGTTAAACAACATAGTTCCATTCAGGTTAATATAAAACATTTAATCACTGGCAGACCACAACTTATATTCAGGTTCAGCAGAATGATGATCTTCTCTAGGTGGGCATCTACCATTCTTTCAAGTCTTCACTCTTCATTCATGGGCTAACTATTGCGTACACTGGACTAAGGTCTCTATTAGGAGGGCTCTGGGTAACTGCTCGCTTAAAACAGCCATCAAGTCTGAGCCTATGATCAGTCATACACAGACCAGCACTTCTAAATGGGCAGGGCCCTGATCTAAGCCATAAAGAACATGTTTTTTTCCACAACTAATCCTTTTTTTCTGAGAGTTGTTGCCTTTCTGCAGCAGCAATATTGTAACTCCTGTTAGCAGTAACACCCCCACTTTCAGCCTTCATAACAACCATTCAGTCAAGAAAGGCCAGTGAAGGGCTCTAGGCCAAGGTCTGGGGATCTTAAGACAGATGTAATAGTACAGCTGAATATCTGCTCCAAGTAATCCCAAAGCTGAGCAAGTCTCAAGTTCTGCCTCAGAAACACCACTTGTGATGAACAGGTGGCCCAGCAGCAGCTCAAATTCAGCATCCAGTGCTGGAGAGGCAGCTATGCTGCATCTTATCTTTGGGAACAGCAGTGTCTTGGCTGGGGAAAAAAAAAAAAAGCAGAGCTCAAAAAAAGCTCCAGAAGGGCCACAACAGGATGTAATGTGATGCTACATTCAGTCATCACCCAAGCCACCACCAATAGCCTGGTGCCAAAGACAAGGAGAAAGAAAGTCAGCTATGGTGGCTTGAACTGTCCACAAAGCAGGAAAGCCAAGCCAAGTTTGTAAGAGAGCAAGAGAAGACAGGAAGAGCTGCTCTTTGCATCTTAGAGGGGTTAGGAATGGTCTCAATCCCTCTTCCCCTTCAGCTGCACATTTCACACAATGCCAAGGGCTTCCAACCAGGCTGTCAGCTCTACACAGTCTGGTCAGAACAGGCTGGGCAGATCCATGTTCCTTCCTTCAGGCAGCAGAACAGCCTGGTGCTCAGGAACAGATGTCATTTGCCTCTCCCATGCCACCATGGGGGCGGGCAGGCAGCACGCTGTCACTTCAGGTCTGTGCAGAGATGCATGCAGGCAGTGAGCGTGTCACACAACAGTGTCCCCTGTGCTACTCTCCAAGCCCCTGACACACAGTGTTTCATCTCAGTCACCTCACCAAGCCAATTCTCCATTTGTCAGAGCAACAAAGGTTGAAGCCAGGGGAACTTGGCACCAAGTAGGCTGACAAACCCAACAGGCCTTTGCTGTTCTCCCAAGGAAAATGCAGCATGATTGTTCAGACTTCTCTATCCAAACAGACAAGCACCTACTGAGAGAGAGAGATCAGCCTTATGTTCAAAGCTGCATCCAAGTGTTCACTGTGACATATAATTCCAGTGTGCTTTACAATAAGAAAGGCACACTGGAATTGTAGTATCCGTCATCCCCTCAGCTATAACAGAGCCTTCATCAGCACCAAAGAAAGGAGCAGAGCTAAAGTCAGCTAAGCTCTATGCATCACTCCAGAGCACCTCATTCAGGAAGGATTTAGGTAATTAAAGAGGAGGACACTGCTAGGACACTGCTAGCACTGACCTAGAGAACTGCAGCCAAACACCATTTAATCAGCATGACATGCAGCAGTCAAAAAGCCAATGTCTCTGCCCTTTGCATCTTGGCTACAATTTACAGTAAGGTTAACAGTTCACCAATTCACTCCAAGGAGTTCATACCCTTGCAGATCCTGCTGGGTCTCTGACATCTATTTCAGGTTACAATTGAAATTCAAAATATTCTTAGTAAAGATTTAGGGCACGAGGTGAGAAGGAAAACTTGTTTCTGCCAGCCCTGTATGTTGAAGAAAAAAAAGGAACAGTCCCAGCAGTGATATTAAGAGCTTGTGGGACAATTACAACCTGAGTTCTACCAGAGCCTCAAAGTGGCCAGTGATCCTCAAATGGAGATCTGCATTTGCTCAAAAGCTCTGCCCTACAAATATTTCCTCTCATACTCCCATTTTTTAAATTGCACAGGAGACAAACTGCCTGCCACCAAAATATAAAGCATTGCTGACTGACAGACTTCCCACTTTGCACTCTCTTGACATCAGCAGCTCTACATGAAGGACCTGGAAGTTCCGCCTGTAGCAGATGCACCTAGTTTCACAACCTGACTGACTTTCAGAGCCCGCTGACACCTGGGGGAGTCACAGCTTCATGGAACCAACACAAGGTTTAGCTGGCAGTAGACAGATAAGGAGACACAACAGTTGCTGACTGCGAGGAAAAAGCCTCACACACATAGTTAACTACAACAACTTACTGCTAAATTCTTCAGTCCCCATCTCAAACTCGCAAAAATCAGCTGCCCTCTGTGCTCATTCTTTTGCATCACTGTTTTTAAGGAGGCTAGATGAGAAGGCTCAAGTTTCAGCATCATCAGATCCCTGTTGTGATCATTGAGCAGACAAACCCAGAAGCTTAAGAGGTCATTCTTTCACATGCAAAATTTTTACTGGCATGAAGCAGACACAAATTTAAAGGAAACAGATTTATGCCAAGGCTTTGCAATCACTTTCATCAGCTGTTCACGCTGAGAAACCAACTTTTGCATAAAAGTGTCAGGGGCACACAAGTTATGTTCCAGCAGCTCTAGTATGGAAGTTTGCCCCAGATAAAAAACAGGGCAGTTAACTGTGGAATAACATTTTAAATACTTTCGGCAAAATCTTCTTGATACTTGTGCCCTGCAGAAACATCTATTCCACCAACAAGGCAAAACAAAACACATTTTTTAAATGCACAGCTGCGGTGTACTCCAGCTCAGCTCCCTTCCTTGGATAGTTTTACTGCAGGGCTTTACATTAAATCAAAAATTTCCCCAAGGCTTTCAAGAGACAGGGCGACATTCTCTCACATGCCAGTCTGTCCCAAAAGAAACTTGAGTAAGACACAGGAAGCAGCCTCAGGCCTCTCTGGGAGTTAGGCAGAGAGGACTTCCTCCTTTCTTAGGGAACCACAGCCCCTTTCTTCTGCCACCAAAAGCCAATCATGCTCTGACAAGACGTTTGGATACCTCTGTAAATGCTCTTGCATCCAGTAAGACTTCTCACACTAGAGAAGAGCCAGTCTGAGAGCTTCAGAGTTCCTACACTCATACCACCAAAAGAGAAGACTGGCTGTTTTTTTCCAAGCCTGACTTGTTCCAGGTTTCTCCTTGCTCAATGCACATGTGTCACCATCCATCTGAAATCAACACACCATTTACTCAGCCTCTGTGGAAGTGGAATGAGCCTGTAAAACGAGACCTCATAGGAGCATCAGGAGGACTTTATGGCAGTTTGTTTATTTCACAGGGATTTTAGTGCTGCTGCTTTATTCTTACATTTGAGAGCCAATCAAAGATTAGAGATTATTTTTAAAGAAAAAAATAGTTTCTAGAAAAATACTGCTCTTAAGAACCCCTTATGCTGAATAATGAGACCTGTGTGTCAGTCAACCTGTTTCATCTGGGTTTTACTACAGATCCCCCCAATTCTGCATACCATGGATGGATTATCAGGGTCCAGCACAACACCAGGAATGGGAGCCAGCTAAAAAGAAGTGTTAAGGTTCTTATGAGAAATGAAACACCAATGGCTTGGTTAAGCAGCCTGTCACCATGCAAGGTTTGTTGCTTAGCATTGTGCCACTCACCACAGCTGGGACTTTACAGACTTCAGAGGTATTTGATCTCTCAGACTGAATAAAGCCTGTCTGTCCAGCCTGGACAAATACAGGGAGCTTATGGGGTACAAGTCCAGTCAGTCTGCAGTACCCTTAAAAAAAAAAAAATTTAACTGAGAACTGCACTCTGTCCAAAGGTTACTTGCTGAAATACTTTGGCAAATAAATCACTAGCGATAACTGTGCACTAAGAGGCAAAGCTGTGCTTGCCCCAAGGATCCCAAAGCATCAGCATAAAAAAATCACCACAGCAAATTTGTTTTTTCAACCCCAGCTTGAGATCCCATCAAATTAACTTCCATATCTCACAGATATGAAACAGAAGAGGACAAATAGTTGCAAGGGCTGGCAGAGCAGTGTTAACCAGCTGGTGCTGAAGCAGCCTGCCCTGGACTGGGTTTTCCCAAGAAGAGCAGCCCGTACAGGAACAATTCAGCCTATCCAGCAGGCTCAGCTACTTGCCACAGGATTGCTGCAGCTTGGCAGTAACACAGAACAAGGTGACAGAGTCGCTGACAAGGAAGAGTCATTTTCATTTGCAGAGCCCTCCATTAATAGAAGAGCAGAAGGCCAGTGAAATCAGGTGACATTTTTAGCATCACCTTCCCCTTTTTTGGTGCTTTTAGTTATATATCTATAGCAAATCTCTTTCCTTTCCAAAGGTGAAGAAAAGCAGCAATACTGTAAGATTAGGTTGGATCGTCACCCAGTGGCAGAAAAGGAGAGAGCAGCAAAAACCTCAATTCCAAAGTATCAATGCACTAAATCACACAGCTGCTGAAGCAACCCCTTTAGTTCTTCAAGATGCAAAACCTCTTATTTAAAATCACAGTATGCTTTGGGTTGGAAGGGACCTCAAAGATTGTCAGGGACACATGAGACCAGGTTGCTCAGAGCCCCATCCAGCCTGGCCTTGAACACTTCCAAGGGTGGGGCATCCACAGCTTCTTGGAGTAACACATCCCAGTCTCTCTACTCTGTGATCCTGCCAAGAACAAAGGTGAGACTGACAAGCTGTAGTTCCTCAGGTCTTCCTTTCTTCCCTTTTAAATGAGGGTTATTTTCCCCTTTTGTAGTTGCTGGGAGATTAACTGGACTACCACAACTTCTCAAATACAATGGATAGTGACAGCCCCTTCATCAGTTCCCTCAAGACTTGCAGATGCATTTTAACAGGTCCTGTGCACCTTCATGTTCCTCAGATAACCTAAAACACGATCTCCTACAGTGGGTGATTCTTCAGTCTCCCAGGCCCTGCCTTTCCCTTCTGCAACTCGAGCAGTGTGGCTGGAGCACTTCCTGGAGGAGACAGGGATGAAACAGTCATTGAGCACCTCAGCCTTTGCCATGTCTCGGGTAATCAGGTCTCCCCTTTCCTTCCAGAGAGGGTTATCATTTTTCCTAGTGTTCCTTTTATCACCCACATACCTGCAGAAGTTTTTCTGGTTGTCCTTGATGTCCCTGGCCACGATTAAATCTCTCAGGGCTTTATCTCCTCTAACCTGATCCTTGGCTGCTCGAACAACCTCTCTGTATTCTTGCCGGGCTACAGCCCCTGCTTCCAGCCTCCATAGGCCTCCTTTTAGTGTCTGAGCATGTCCAGGAACTCCTTGTCCATTAACACAAGACCTCCTGGAATTTTTGCCCAACTTCCTCTCTATTGGGGTATACCACTCCTGAGCCTGGAGGAGGTGATCACTGAATCTCAATCAGTTTTTCTCGGGCCCCTCCTCCCTCCAGGACTTTATCCCATGGTATTCTACCAAGCAGATGCCTGAAGGTGCCAAAGTCTGCTCTCCTGAAGTCCAGGGCAGCAAGTCTGCTCTATGCCCTCCTCCCTGCCCTAAGGAACTTGAACTCCACCACCTCCTGATCCCTGCAGCCAAGGCTGCCCTTGAGCTGCACATTCCCCCTCCTCGTTGGTGAGCACAAGATCCACCACAGCCCCCTCCCCCGTCTCCTCTACGAAACTGAGTTACTGTCGGGAATTCCTTTGTGCTGCCAGCCATTCCAACCACAAAATCTAACAGCACAGGCCTTCCTTTGCAATAGCTGGTAGCAAAGCATTCTCCACATTTACCAAGCAGAGTATCTGTTAACAGAGGAAGTCCCTGGAGATGCATCCATGAGCTACTATTGCATTCCAAAAACTTCCACCAAAGCCTTCCTCATCCACCAACAGCAGATTGTACAGGGGCCATTTCAGTCCACATCCATCTTCAGACACCAATCTTCCTTCCCCAAAATCTTTACCAGTTCTTCATAAAAAGCATGTTGAAGAGGATTCCTGCAGCTAGCCCTCTTCTCCCTGGAATAGTCACATAGATAATGAACAGGAGACTTTCAGGACCTGGTAAAACATGTAAGAAATACTACAAAAAACCCTTTTCAGATCCACTGGAACTAGTCATTAATAACATAGAAAATGCAACTTTCATTCATCTGACCTCAATGCTATAAAGAAACACAGGAGTCCACAGGTAAAGATCCAATTTGATTCTGCATGTTGATTAACAGTTAATTGCAATGTCTGACATCACTTACACAGATTGGGACTGAAGAAACCCAATGGCATAACTACATAACTAGATTGCTAGGCATGTCCTGGATGTTGCTGCCTCTACCACAGCACCATGGTATAACATTAGAACATGCACTGTAATCACTCCTGGACAGGAGGCACTAAAACAGAAATAAACACATGCAAGCCACCCTCTTCCACCCAAATCACACAGAATTAAATTCCATCCATCACAAATCCTTCCAGTGTAAGAGGACATACAGTTCCATTAAAGGCGACATGATGGTGTCTGTTCAAGATGATTCCAAACAAGGCTGGGCACAGCAAAATCAATGGATTTCCTTGGAGGAACAAAGAACTGAATGAAGATGCCTCACCATAGTCCTCAGATATGAACAATAATACAGGCCAACTCCAGAGTATGAGCAGTCAGCCAAGAGAGGACAGGTACAGCAAACTGTATCTCTTCCTATGGCCACAGTGCTCCTGCACCTTAACAGACTGTCACTTTTTGTCCTTGGCCACACACTGCCTTGAGCACATGCTTCCTCTGCACCTCAGGAGTAGTACAGGACAGTGGGACTTCATCATGGGCAGGCAGCTAAACACGCTGGAGATCAAGCCTGCCAATATAGGGAGAGCGGAAGGATCCCAGGTAAAGGTGTCCATTGTGTTCATGTGCCTCACTGACATAAGCTACTGTCACTCCACTGGGATCATGGAAGCTTCTTTTGTAGGATCCTGTCTCACTGAGTTCAACAACAAGGCTGTATTTGGGTACAAACTTCGCCACAGTTTCCTGACTCAGCAACTGAAAGAAAAAAAAAAAAAAATTATCAAAAGGTTTTGTTCTCCACAATTTGATCTCAGACATTTATACAGGCAAAGACCACTCCATGCTCCTCAGAAGCAGCAGCTAAGAACACGAGGACACATTTTGAGTAAACACTCTTACACAGGGTTAACACAGTAATATCTGAAAAGCCAACTTGAGAAGAAACAAAAGGATCAGCAGAAGCTCACTCTACTCCAGAGGCCGGCTGAAAGGCTGCCCACGCAAGAGACAGCAGCTTGCTCTGATGCAGCTGATGCCAAGCACCCCACAGCATCACTCAGCTCCTGCACTGCACCAAGAGAGATAAGGACAGCACAGAGCTTGTTCAGCTGGAATGGAATCCTAAGCACTGCTTGCTGATCTTTATTTTTTCGAGGACAGAAATATTTTCAAGTCTTTGCATTGTTTAAAAAGCACCATGCTGTTTCTTTAGCCCTTGAAAAAACACGTTATCCTTGCTCATCCTAAAGCAGCGTGACACAAAACAAGCACAGTGAACCAGAACAAAATGTCACCTAACACCATCCACAACTGTCTCCTAGGGCAGTCATGGGAACAGCTCACACTTCCCAAATGCGCTTCAGACACCTGGCAATAAGCAGTTTAGGCACTTTAGGTGAAGTCTTCATATATCCAAATGTAGATCCTGTCTTGATGCATGGTTAGAGATAGTCTCTTTTTCTTTCCTAAGATCAAGATGGAAGGCAACTTAAGAGATGTGTACCTGCTACTCAAAGATGCAAGTGTTAAATTTTACTACCTATTAATATACAAGGGCTGTACAACCAGGGGAAAGCAACAGCAGTTTTAACCACAGCACCTGATGTTTTTAAAAATCTTCCTGTGAAGAGGAAGAAACAGGACAAATATTTATCACTTCCATTGCTCTACTAAAGGTGATTTTTTAAAAGAAAGGTTCTTCTTAATATGTTTTTTTTACCTTAAATATCATCCTTTTAATCCATGTTTTTTCTGACAAAAAGTCCAACAAAGAAAATCCAGGATTGGGTCGCACAGCTGCCATAGCTACCCAATATCCTCCAGAGCTGCTTAACCTGATATTGTCTGGAAGACCAGGCATATTCTCAACAAACATATCTGCTCCACCTTTCATCAGCCCAGACACATAATACCTGAAAGTTATAAATAATAGATTAAAACATCTTAACTCAATCAGTTTAAATAATAAATAAGAGTCCCAAGATTCAAAAAAAAAAAAAAAAAAATAAAAATTTCCCATTGTTTTGGTACAGGGTAATACAGCACTGCCACACACTTCTCCCCAGAAAAAAGTCAGCCTACTCTACTGTGCTTAAGGAGCCCATGATGGAAAGATTATGCAACCCAGATGTTTACAGAGAAATAAAAAAATTAAATGTTAAGGAAGGTCACCTTCTTTGTCATTTTTAACTAGGCATAACTAAAGTGTAGGGTTTCTTCTGTCATTCCATTTGTTTATTTAAACAATTCCTACACAGACCAGTAATAATTCCAAAGTCATACTCGCCTTCTGATTCTAGCCATGGTTGTCTCCTGTACCAGGACAAAGTCTTCTGCAGGAGAAAGTTGCACACCATTGGGAAACCTCAGCCCCACCATTAAGACTTTCACTTCTTTTGTCACTGTGTCATATTCAAGGAGGCTGAAAAGAAACCATTTTTGAGTGAAGATGAATATTTATGCATCTTAGGCATTCCATCTCTTCTCACATGCCCCACATTTAAGTTAAGGCGGCAGAATAGCCAGGAAGCATTTGTTTATGAATACAAGAGAAATAACAAGGCACTTGAGACTGGCAGCATTCATGAAGGATTTGGGCTGAACGTAATGCTAACACCTTCACTTTGAAAACAAATGTTCCATGCCAGTCCTCTTGAAGGAAAAAGGGAAATCTCATTTATTTTGCTGCAGGTCTCATTAACAACACCCACACAATGCCCTCACCCTCCCCTGCAAAGTGCAGTGTTTGCAAAGGTGGGTTTACAAAGAAAAAAAACCTGTGAAGATCAAGGAAGTGGTGAAGTGCACTCCTACAACTGAGCTTGTTATGAGCTTGTACAACAGCAAGCTGAATGCCTTAGGAAGGAGATACTTGCCGCCCATCATCTGTGCCTTCCATAACCAGGAACAAGTAGTCTTGTCTTTGCCATTTACTGCTGGAGTCGGTGAAGTAGATCTTCCTCCCATCCCTGGTGACTGTAAGATCGTTTACAAATGACAACTTCTGGCCTTCTATCGGTGTTTTGGTTGACACAAGAGTCTTTGTTTCACCTGGTTACNGTATTTTCTCTGTGTAAATAATTATATGACTTTTTCCATTCAAATTTTGAATCAGAGAGGAAAAAAAAAAGAGAAAAAATTGTGGCTACACAATGTAGTCACACCAAAATGCATCTCTCTTCACTTTGTGTAGATATGGGTTACAGGGAAGTGAAGAGCTTTTCATTACCACAGTGAGATCGAGGCAGAACTCAAAAGTACAGCAAACATGACAAAAGGTTTTATGTATCAATCTTTTTCCTTTCCTTCTATGAAAACCAAAACATGTACAATAGAACTCTATTCATGGATCCTGGGATACCAATTTTAACAACAAAAAACATGTAACGCCAGAAGATAAGTCACAGGTAGTTCTGATCCAGGCAGCCAGATACAGAGAGGAAGTGATTGCTACAGGAAAATAAGTATCAAGTTTGTGCATGACTCATTTCATCCAGACAGCTTCAAATCACTTTACAAAAAAGACAGGTATTGTTTTGCCTGCAGCATCTGACAAAACTACAAATGAAGCCCAGATTTGTCAGTGGAAGAAAACTTTGGAGCAGAAAAGTCATACCTGTATCAGGATCAACTTCATAGAGTCCATAATAAGCATCTGCCACAAACAGGGTGTTATTTGGCCCCACTCGCATGCCAAGTGGTCTTCCACACATTGCCTCATCTTCACGGCCTCCTTAGGAAACAATTTTAAAATGGTTTTCCAAACAGAAATAAATACAAGGCATTCAGGGTACCTACAGAGGTGTGTTGGGTCTGGCTGAGATAAAGAGCCCTCCCAGTGCTGTGCTTTGCACAGGCAGCTAAAAAGGCATTTTAGCTACTGCTGAGCAGGGCTGGCACAGCATCAATGCTCTCTCCAACATTTCCCCCTCCAGCAGGCTAGGGGTGGGCAAGATCCTGGGAGGGGACATAGCCAGGACAGCTAGTCCAAACGGACCAAAGGGATATTCAATGCCATATGGTGTCAGCTGAGATATGAAAGCTAAAAAAAAGGAGGAGGAAGGAGAAGCAATTATTATTTACATTTGCCTTCCAAAACAAACTCTACACGTGCTGCAGTCCTGCTTCCTGAGAAGCAGTCAGACATCACTGGCTGATGGAAAATAGAGAGTAAAATATTTGAAGGTTTTTTTTTTTTTCTTTGCTTGCACATGTG
>WAAG01007680.1:545-21945 GCA_013390105.1 Tichodroma muraria | reverse complement strand
CGACTAAAAAAAAAATATATCCTTTTTTTCCCCTTTTATTTTAATTATTATTATTATTATTTTTTGTTGGCTGTCGTTACTTATTTCTATTCCCAATCCTGGATGCAGTTACTGGATTCTGCAGTACAAGTCTTCATGAACAAGCTGCACCGCTTAGAGATTTCACGGCATTCAAAGGTCACAGAACTGCCACTATGGTTAAATGTCTTGTTTAATGGTTGAGGTATGTACAGCAAATGTAAAGGAGGCAGCGTGGTTATTTTTTGAAGGGGAACTAAATTTTGAGGGGGAGAGGGAAATAATACTATTATTTAGTGGAAAAGATTCTTACTGGTGATTGTTACTACAGCAACCGTTTTTTGAATTTCCTCCCTTTTTCTCTTTATTCAAACTAGATGAAAATTTTAACTTATGTTGATTTAACCATTTGATGATTGCAGAAAGAATCTCTTGTGGTAGTCCTTTCTGACCCCACTGGGGAAAGTGTGATTGATTTTTCTGTATATTTTCCTATTGCTCTGTGGCAGGAGAGGAGACCTGGGACTTGTCTGGCTTAGATGAAGGTAGAAGAAAACAGAAACTTGTTCCTATCCTGAGGGGGCTGTGAGTTTTTCCGAGAGTTAGAGCAGAGGGAGGAAGAGTTGGAAATAAACAGGTCAAGCAGAAAAGAATATCGGCCTCATTTTTAGGAGAACATGTACTGCTTTTTTATTTTTTTATTTATTTTTTTTTAATGCATGCTTAGATTACTTGGTTTGGGTTCAGAAGTACAAAATTAGGAAGCAGCCTGAGCATTGACTAAGAAACAGATCCCCATTGGGAGGGGAGAGAGCTGGTCGTCTTGTATTAACACCAGTTTTCATACAGCTTTTGCTACCTAAACAGGGAAGAGTGGAAATTTGCTCAGGAGTTGAAGTGATGTAAGCTGGCATCTGTTTGATAGAATATAGCTTCAATTCATGTTTGAGCCAGTGATCTGCCTTGAATGAGTATTGCAGCATTACAGTGGGCAGTGTGTGCTGCAGTAAATGAAAGCAACTGCTACCATCAAACTAACACTGTTTTCAAGAGTGTGATTCTAAATTATAAAAGGAAGAGCCACTTGTCAGAGCTTGTGTGTATGTGTACAAGTAGTCTTAAAAATAACTCCAGCCAACACAGGAGATTTCTCTTGCTAATTGGATTAATATACAGGTATGTTCAATGACCAGCAGAGTTCATATTTTTCCGATTTGTGGAAAATCGGAAAAATATGAAGGCTTTTTATAGCTCTGTTTGAAATGTTGCTATAGATATAAATCCTCTGCAATTTGAAAATAGTTTAACTTTATACCTGAAAAAACAGTTCCTCTAACAGGGAACATAACATGAGCACACCTATCTCCTTCAGTGCACCCCATAGGGTTAAAAAAATTATCTACACTAGGCTGAAGCATGCTAGCTTAAGGACTGCAAAAATATTAGCTCTGAAATGCAGAGGATGTGCTATGTGCTGTGAATGGACAATTGCTATTCTGCAGTGCCTAGTGGGAAAACAAGGACTTTGTGTATTGCAAATGCATAACTGCAGCTCCTCCATTTCCTTTGCTGTATCTTCACTGATGACTGCAGAAACAAAGAGGTTTGTCACAGATAAGCTCTGTAGTGCCCCATCTCTTTGAAGGTGCTGGAAGATATTTTCTCATATCATCCAACAACCCAAAGTCAAGCTTAGTTGGGTGAACTGTTATTCTGTAATCTCCATGTCATTTTCTCTTCCTCGGCCCTCCCCAAATTCCTACTATGTGAACTGCCAGCTGTTTTCAAAAACTAAAGTACTACTTCTCTAGGTTCAAGTTCAGAAAGGCTAATATAGTGTTGGTTAGATAATTAATTTGTAAATTTAACTGAGAGTGTGTCTCAGCCTACAGAGTCTATAACCTGTTCTGTAAGGAAAAACCCTGTAACTATATGAATATATTCAAGTTTCCAGAAGACAACCTGTAAGAGACTTGCTTATAATAATTTCTGAGAATTAAATTATTGACTACTTTTGATAAACAGTTTTTAGAGAAGCTTTGTTTTTAAGCTCTGTATCTACATGTTGGTGCATCTGCATTCAATAGAAAATATGGTAAGTGGACTTCAGCTGAGGAAATGAGTTTTACTGGTTTAGTACGAAAAGTTTATCTGCAGTGTTTCCTCTGAACAATCTTAATGCAACATCTAGAAAAAATACAATTTAAGGTTGGCCTCTCTGCAGTGGATGAAACACTGACTGATTTGCACTCACATTATCTTCAAAAAATTGTGTATTGCAGAAGTTTCATGTGCTATGAGTGGCTGCTTCTTCTGAGTTTATTTCCATAGGGTTGACAGGAGTTGTCACCAGTGAAGTTGCAGTGATTACGTCAGAGCAAGGCACACTCTGCTGAGACTAATCCAATATAATGCAGATCACTTTTTAAAATTGTGAAATGTTTAATTGTGTAAAATAGTATATAAATATATCATTATAACAGCAGCTCCCCTTTCTCCCTGATTATGTCCTTTTCCTTTCTGAAACTGAGCCCTCTGCTTGCCCTTACCAGACCCCTAGGTAAGTCATGGTAGCAGACTGATTTTCCAGTGTTTTCATTGCAAGTATGAGGTATATTTGAGACATTTGATCATATGCAATTCCTTTTCACTCATCACGTGGTTCTTCTACCAATAGCTAAAGCATATTTTAATGAGAAGTAGTCTGAAAATTGGTATTCTATGACACAAAGATGGTTTTCTTGTAATTTTTCCATCTCAGGCAAAAAACTGCTCTTGTACTGGTAGTTTCCTTTATAGGAGGTGTATGAAGCAAAAATGCCAGCTACTAACCAAGCCATTACCGTCAATACAGTAAAACCTGACACATCTCTGTTTAATCACAAGAAATATTTGAGACTTATTCTCTCCTCAAATCAAGGTAGGTATGTAGCCAAAAGCTCTTGATAAGATTGGTTCTAGTTTCTGGGCTAACAGGAAAACAAGTAATTTGGTGCAGCCAGGAAGATACCCCATATAATTAAGAATTCTCAGCTACTCAGTGTTGTTCATCATCACATTGTTACTCCGTTTTCATGCTTGAAATTATCGCAGCATTCCATGTGCTTGTCGCGGGGTGAAAGTGAAAGGGACAGCTGCGGTCCTACTAGCTGCCAGCACAAAATTAAGACTTTTGTAATGAAATGATGGTTCAGTATTCCTCCTCTCGCATCCATATTGGGTAGAAGATGTCTGAACAATGAAATTCATCTTTCTTGTTCCTCAGACAGGGAGCTGGCTTACTCTTGCAGAGGCATCTGTTCTTGCACTTCCAGTGAAACATTGGCTTTACCTCTAGTGTGAAATTTGCACTTTTCGGTCACAAGCTTCAGGGTGTAGATTTGATGTTATTTAGAATTCAGACCCTGATGACACTGGGACACAGATGCAGCTTAATTGTACGAAAGAAGTTCAGAAGTTCTGATGCTTTTTCTCTCTCTGGACACCACAAGGTACATCAATTTTGGCACCTAAAGATGAATGATGCTGAGAAGATGGATCACAGTGCCAGGTACCACATAGGCAGATGAGGATTGCTAGTAACCTTTTGTGTTTCACAGTAAATGAGTGGAAACCAAATAACATGCCTTCTGTCAGTAGTAACAGTTTTTCAGATCTGATGTATTAGCTTTGTATTTAGAACATATCTCTCTGTATATACTAGAGAGATAGAACGCATTTTTTCATTTAAGACAATTTGTTTAAATAATTAATAGAATTTGAAAATGCAGTGTCAACTTCTGCAAGGTATTTTTTGTGAAGAGAATTCTTCTATATCATCCTAGAAACTGTGGAGAACGGTTAAATTTAATTTTTACTATTATTCTTACTACAGTGCCATTGCAAAAAAAGCCTGCATTAAAAAACAGTATTTGAAGCTCTAAACCCTGTTGTTTCTGTTATCCTGTAACAGACTGTGGGATTCAGGAGATGTATTGCAAAGGTTCACAGTGCTCAGGTCTGGGCTAGTGATAGCTATCTGTTTTAAAGTCTACAGTTTTTAACTAGAAAATTAACAAATCAGAGCCCGATCAGATAGAACAAAGTGTATTTCCAGAGGCCAGACTTCAGTGACAAAACTTTAAGTGAAAAATTTGTGATGGAGACAATTCTCAAAAACAGCAGTCAAGTGAATTAAGCATTTCTTTTGCACACATTGAATGGTGTGGTATCACCAGTCCATTGATGCAGTAATTTTGATATACATTTGTCACTTGTTCTGTTCTTTGAAAAGTGGAAAATCTGGAGCTATCATTTAAGTGTGTAAACAGTGTCAAACGAGAGAAACTAAGCTAATGAAAGGGTCCTATTGAGTTGTATGTTTTTATTCTGTTCTTTCTCCCAGTAGAAGCTGTGAGTGAGGATGAATAAGAACTGAGTTTAGCTACTTATTTAAGTCACATAGTCTTGTGGTGGCATATGATATTCTTCTGCTAGCTTACCGTCCAGCCAAATAAGACATCCGGGTTGCCTGGATGGANTGTCTTAACTAGCTTGCAAAACAGAAACTTCCTGAAAAGCTCAGGCCAAGTTTTAAGCTATTAATGAGGCCTGTGTCAGACAAATGTTATATTTTAGCTAAGGAAGAATTGCGCTCAGACACAAGCAGCAAGATTTATTTCTCTTTAAGCGCCTTATTTTTTAAAAAAAGTAGAAACAAATATTTAGGAGGAAACAGTTGCAGAGGCATTTTTTTCTGTAGCTGGTGGGTTTGTACTAGTTACCCACAAAAATTTCTGGTATGAGAAAACTCACCAGCTAATACCTCACTATGGTGTGTGTGTGTTAATGCTGGCAGTGTGAGGTTTTGAAAAGAAGAGCAGAGAATCTCCTGTCAAATTAAGTTTAGCTAATTGTCACAGTGTCATAAAAACACACTTGTGGGGCAACTTCTGTCAGGACATGTATGCAATTTTCTTCACAGCAGTCTATGGTACTAACCCTCTGTATGTGGGAAAGGTGTTTTGGAAAGAATCAATGTTTCAAAGAATAAAGCAGGAGGTAGGCATGTTTTTACTGAATTTGAAGCAACTCAAGAATGGCTTAGAGGAATATGCATCTATAAAAATGAAATTAAGAAACATCAACTTAACTAGGAAACTCCCAGAGCATGGCATTCATCTGCTGTGTGATCAGTTCTGCTCCTGTTGGCAGTTGCCCTTTATTACTTCTGAAAGAAAGGACATGTATGCTCATGTTCTTGTTCCTTCTCTTTTCCCCTACACAACTTAGCACAGTTCCTACAGGGCATGTAAAGACTGGCTAGGATCTGAGGCTTGTCCTGATACAAGGTGGCAGAGCTACCATCAAATGTGCAAGGATTCATCCCTTGGTAAAAGAGGTGGGGATCCCCACTTGGTTGCTGTGCAGACAAACACATATTGACATGAAACGCCTCAGTACTTTCCCAAAAATTCAGCTGTCATCCAAAGGGTGTAGCTATTTTCCCCTTTATGTGCAGTGATCTGGGTATAGAGTGACAACTGGGACTTCTGTTTACACAGCCCCAGGGGACATAATCTGCTTTGTATTTCTGTAGAGGAACACCTGTGCAGCTGCACACTGAAGTACACTAAAGATGGGCAACATCTGATATTTGGCTTTGCCTTTTCCTTAACTTACCAATAGGCTTTAAGCCTCTGAGAAGGTTAGACAGAATGAGGACTTGGTGCATACCAGGCTGCTGTGATGGAGAGAAGTCCTCACACAGACACCCAGAGAGAGATGAAAAACAGGTGCATGACACCTTCATGGAGAAAGCAGACTTCTGACTTTGTGTTAACTGAAAACCGCGTTGAAACAGGCTATTTTCTAGGGCCCTTTCTGTTTCAAATGTTGGAATATGACTTGGCTCTGTCTGACTTAATGCAGAGTCATTTTTTTTACACACTGCCGTAACATCTGAGTATATATTAATAACAATGTTCAAGTAGCATCAGAATGGCCATCATAAATGTAATTAGGCAGTGTATCTCCAGTTTAATCAATATGGTCATTAGAAGACTGTAGAAAAGCCAGGAGAACAATAATTAATAATTAATCCTGATTAATAAAGAAGAACTTGCACACATCAGTAAAGGAAAGAGAGGAGGTTTCACGTTCAGGGCTTGGGAGGACAGCAAGTTGCTTTCTGCTTTAGCGGATCTGGGAACACTTACTAAAAATGCTTGGAATTGCTCTTACAATACTAAATAAAATTCTCTCATTAAAAAAATAATTTTCTTGAGCAAACTGTAGGTATCAGCTAGAAAGATACAACTGGAATGTATTTCTTCACCAAGCAAACTCCTCCAGTGCACAGTTCATTTGTTTTACTAGGACTGCTTTGAAAGGCAGGGCAACTAAAAGATAAAAACAAGACTCAAACTGGAGTGCTATATAAGAATGTAAAATGTCATGATTCCACTGAGTTCAATAGGATTCCATCAATTTATACCTGTGAAAGATCAGTCACACTGAGCTTTCAGGACTAAAAATGCATTCCTTCTCTTCAAGGGTTAGATCAAACTTTAGGTTAATTAACCTTGCGTCATAGCTTTTTCATACCAGTTTTCCACAACTTCCTCAGCACTGTGGTACCACTGCTTTTCTGGTTCCACAGAAGCTGTGATACATTCTTTTCCTTCCATCACACTCTAACCCCCCTCTTCTCTCCTTCCCTTTCTCACAGAAAATAAATGTTTACCAGATTTTATTTGAAATCAGATCCCTACATTTAATTTTTAGCTTATGTGCTAGCATCTGCAAAACTTTATATATTTGTAATACAGAAGGGGCTGATGTTGCTCATTTTCAGAATAGACCATGATCTGTTTTAAGGACACATGCTATGTAAGTAATATTTTTAAAAGCTGAGGAATAACAGGAAAATAGTAATTTTGTTTAGGAACCAACATGTACTGTGCTGTATCATGAGAAAATTTTCATGCAGTAGGATTGTAACATCCTGTCTCTTTGAACCATGAAACTACAACTATAGCACTCCTATCCACTACCAAAGTATAACCTCTGTAATAGGTTGGTAACAAACACCAGTGCAACATGAGAACATTGAATGAAGTTCATCCTCTATATCATCATCAAAGCTGATAGAAATGGCCATGCTTTCTAAAAAACTAAAATTCACTTTAGTTTCTAAATGAAATGGCTGGATCTGAAAAATTGCTGTGTTAGAGGTTGCCTGGGAAATGTTTTCCCTTTCTACCTCAGATAGACAGAAGTAGCCAGTAGCCTATTGTTAATGCTTTTAAGAAGGTGTGAAAGAAAATATTCAAGTTCCTTCTCTGCTTCTGTTAGCTTTCCTGGGGTGGATTACCTCTGCAGTGTCCCCTAAGGGTTGAGCTGTGTTTTCATGGGGCCTCGTAGAGGCAACTCAGCAGTCCACTGCCCCACCTTTGGCCCCAGCGCGGACCTCGAGCTTCTACACTGCTGAAGGGGCACGTAGAGGTGGTTTCAGGCAGACACTTGCCTGCAGCTCTGGGAGTTCTGTCCTGAACCCAGGAAACTTTTTGATGGGTGTTTTCTTCAAATGAGCACCTCCTTCCGAACAACTTTTTTACCAATGAATAGTTGTTTTTAAAAAGAAAGCTCAGATATGTTTTACAGAGGGGAAAAAAAAATCTCCCTGCTACTGCAGAATGTCCATCTCGCTTGTGAGGACTGGGGGGCACAGGACATTGTTTGGTTTGGGTGCCTGCTTGTGGGCAGAGGTGAGTGATAGATGGCTGGACTACATGATCTACAAAGTCTCTTCCAACTCTAATGATTCTGTGAAGTTCTGGTGGCCATTTAGAAATGTCTGTTTAGTTTTTGTTTTATAGCACCTGAATTGAAAGCTCAGAGACAGATCCCTGAAACCTTTAATTTCCAAATGTTTCAGCAATCTTCTTCTCTCTCTCCTACCTAGACTTAGTTCTACTTCTGCTTCTTATTTTCAAAATAAGTGGGATAAAGATCAGCAATCCATACTTTATTTATAGGATCTCTATAGTGCTGAATAGATTATGTCTGTGTGAAGATTTGCTTGTAGAGTTAACTTTTTTTTTTTTAAACTGTGAAACACATTTGCTTTAAAAAGAGGTTTCATATCCACTACAGGTATAGTATTATTATTCTCATCCCTCCCCAAGTTCAGCCTTTCAGGGTTTCTCTACCAGAGCAAAGGAGTGTGGGATTCTGCTTGGGTTTTTATTTTTTGCTTAAACACCATGGCAAATATTGTTTCAAGTCCAGTAATATGACAAAGGGAGGATTGTAATGTTTTAATATGTCAGCTGATCAGAAAGTCTCTTTGAGGGCAACATCACAGCTATCTGGACCACCTAATATGCCACTGCAGCTTGGTCTTATCCTTAGAATTATCTAAATTGGTATTCATGGGCTTAGAGCATTGCTTGTATGATGCTTTTAATTTTTTAAAATTTTAATCATGTTTGCTACTAATGTGAACAAGGTGGACATGACTTCTATTTTCTGAGTATTAGTGAAAACTCTCACATTTCACAAAAAAATAAAGCTAAAATCATTCAATGTCAATTTGTGCTTGGCATTGCACCTTTTTATGATAGCTGATGAAAATTAGTTTGCCAATAAGCAAACCAATTTCTAAAATGTCTCAGAAGGCCCTGATGTTTATGACATAGAAAATAATTAGCAGAGGTCTCAGTGCTTTCTAGCCACACTTTGTCATTTGTTGACAGTACTTCAACAGTTGAACTTCTTCAGTTCTGAATTTAGGAGAATTTCAGAAGCCTCTGAGCTAATTCCTCAATTTCTAGAGACATTTTCTGAAATACTGTATTAAAAGGGCATTTCTCCTTTGTGTATCTGCAACCCATATTTTCTCCTGAGAGCACTTGTCTTAAAATGATACTTTCATCACACTGATTTATAGGTTCTGGCATGGGAAATAATGCTCTTTCTCCTAGTAGCAGACAGAAAATTAGTCACAATCTGATGTTAACAACTTCCTCATTACCTAAACTGGTTTGCACTTTATTAAGTTCAACACAAGTAAATCTAATGCCTTTGAACCAGGGAATTATTGTCCATGTTGCAAGTATTCAAGACATTAATTAATTTTTAAAGTAACAATGGTAAGTCAGTCTCTGTAGCAAACTGGGATCCAAATTGTGGATTTAGATTTTTTATGACTGAGTTCTGCAGAGAAGTACCACTTGAGTGCAGCAGAGAGAAAAAATTGGTTTAGCTAATTTACATTACAGCATCAAATATGAATAACTCTGTCAATAGAGTTGCTCTTGTGGTTCTTCTTGGGACATGAGATTCAACATATTTTACCCTCATATTTGACACACTACATATTTGTCTGCACTGGCAACAAATAAAGTGCGATGTAGAGAACAGTAGGGTGTTTCTGAGATACAGGATACTGTAGATTTCAGTGACAAGCAGAACAGAAAAGATTTTATGAAGAGTCAGCCCACCACCAGATGTTTCTACTAAGTTACCAGCGGTGCTATAATTTTGGTCCTTAAATTGCCCTCACTGCTTTGCAGAGTCAAATACTTGCTGAGCACACAGATTGTTTTCTAATTGTCCCTCTGCATCTTGCCTGTGAACTGCAGTTCCTGCAGTTCCTTGCAGCTGCAAGAGGAACTCATGGAATCACAGAATGGCTCAAGTTGGAAGGGACCGCAGTGGTCATTGTGTTGGTGTGAGTTTATTTTCATCACAGTCATCTGGTCCAACCTCCTGGCTCAAGCAGGGTCATCCTAAAGTGCATGGAACAGGATTGCATCCAGACAGTTTTTGGATATCTCTGGTGTGGGAGACTCCACAATTTCTCTGGGCAGTCTGTTCTGGTGTGCATTGGAAAGTCAGTTATGTAAAGGAGATGGCCTTAGTTTTAGCCCAGGAAGATATGAAATTGTGTCAGCCCAAGGTGTGATACTACCATATATAGTATAGGAAATTATAAGGTATTTTTCATGTTTCATGCATGCAATGGCATTCACGGTTCTCAGAGTCTAGTATAAAAAGCTGTGTTAATGAAAACCCTCATACAGGCAGAGGATGTTTCTGAACACATGATGAATAAAGCAAAAATTGGGTTTTTTTAAGAGAGGCTTTACCATTATTAGTTTTACTAATAGAGGCATAGAAAGAGTTTTAGTTTGACTTGGTCACTGCAACCCTTACTTTAAATGAAGACTCTTTTAAGGGCTAGATTCAGAATTTTCAAACTTACCCACTTCTTTAAAATGTTTTGGGGAGCTCATTTTGAAAAAGTGTGACCCTTTTGTCCTTATTTTATATTACATTCACAGCAGCTGCTTGCTGCTTCTAAAAAATTATCTTCTTACTACATTTAGGGCTAAAGAACCTTTTATGTGACTTATTTTAAAAAATTGAAATATCAAAGGAAAAATAATCTTTTTTCCTCTGATTGTGAACCATTGCAAGTACACTGTTCTTCTGATCTGTGAGCAGAGTTACAGGCAGTCGATGCACTGTGCTGCAGGCAGGCTTCAGAGGAAGGTATAGCCTCATCTATCAGAAGCATTTCTGATTGTGACTGATAAGAGTGTGAGAGAAAGGCAAGCAGATAGGGTCTCAGAGAATCTGTATCCCAAATAGGAACATGATATCATGTTCAGACTCATACCAAATGAAATGCTAGCCTAGGAAAAATTGTATTGAGCTAAGAGATTATTTAAGGCTCTTGCTCTATGTTACAAAGTGTGTTGCAGTAGCAGCAGAGTATGAAAATATTGTAAGTAAAATGTAAGTCAGATCAGTAGCAGTCATTTAGGTAAGACACCTGCATTCCCCACAGGTAGAAATGCAGATGTAGTAAAGGCTACTTTCTGGAAATGGCTTCCCTCTCTGTGCATAAATCTTTTAAAAGTTGGAGATTCAAGCTTTTGTAATTCCGTATTTTCTAACTCAGAAAATTTTTTTTTTATTAGCTCAGAGATCATTTAGTGTTTATATACAATACTTGAGCCTTCTATTCTTTGTCTGTGAATCTAGTTATTTGACTGCAGAACAATCAAACATTTGTTTAGGCAGTTTATATTGACAGAGGTTTCTACTATGGAAATTTGCCATTTCATAAAATAAGTAATTTGTTATGGCAAATTGCTCTGTGTAGTAGGGATTGGGAGTTCTTGAAATAAGGATAGAATGAATTCATGTATCTATTTGATTTTTACTATTTTAAAAAATAAAAATGAAGTGTTCAGTTCACCTACCATGTGTACCCTGAGTACAAACTGTACCCATCTCCCTCCGGACCCCAAGCACAGACTCGTTTCAGCAGGCAGGGTGGAAACCTCACATACCCTGGAGCTCTGTTTCCTGTAGGCACCCCCACAGCAGAGAATGCCAAGTCGAGTGATCCCACAGCTCTGCTAAGAGTGCCACTTTCCTCAGCATCACTGGGCACAGCTCAGGCTGCGAGCAGAATCACCCACAGAGAATTTGTTGTTTCTGACCAAAAGCCTCGGCTCTGCTTCCCATTGTGCAGGCAGAGTGGGGGCAGACAGGGAGGGAGAGAGCTGGGGAGGAAGAAATGGGAAAGGGTGGATACAGAGAATGATGGGGGGGAAATTGCACTGTATCTTGCTATCTTAAACATCTGTAATAATACACCTTTCTCTATCTGATACTGACTCTAAAATTGCTGATATTAAGTCAATGTCATAACTGCTATAAAATTGCTGATATTAAGTCTATATCAGCACTGTTTCTCCTTGTTTCCATCAAGTCTTGATCCTTGTATTTTTACAGTATTTTTACAGTAGTTTTTACACAAGTTTTTTATACCAGTATATTTACACAAGTTGTTCATAAAAATATTTAATCTGTTAAACATCAGGGTTCTCAAGGGCTTGGGTCCAGCTTTACACAGATTTCTTTACAGTGGGGGGCTGCATGTCTATGGTGACATAAAGGCTGTCTCCAGCATCCAGATAAAGATTGTATAGGAGACATCTCTGTGAAATTTCAAAATGATCTGCTAAGGAACTGAGGATTATCATTCCTCAACACTTCCCTTTCCAAGTGCAAGAAATGTTTCTCCCAATTTTTCAAACAAATCATCACATGTTTAAAAGAGAATAATTGAGACTACAAATCAAATATAACAGATACCACAGTCCTAGTTTATAGGGCACTGGAAAGTACTCACCCTTGAGGATAAGGGACAAAACAGAAAAAAAACCTGGGAAGACTGTTGGAAACTTAAAGATTTGCCCTTTAGGAATAGAAAACAATGAAGATCACTATTTATTTACTCCAGAATATTTTTTAACCTCAGTGGTTCACCCTGTGACATCCCATTACATGCGATTATCTGGACCATTCACACAGCTTTGAGAATTTGATATGGCAATTTTATTTGATACATGAAATAAAACTCATTATGACATTACCTGCAAATAATGTGTTTCACAAGAACAACAATATGCTCTTTCTTTTTTTTATATGGAGAACTGTGATTTTAAATACTTTGAATGTTTTAGATCTTTAACAATGTATTTAATTATGTGAATAGCTTTGCATCTAGGAGTGTTTAAATACTGAGGAAGTGCCAATGTCTCTGCAGGTCTTGACAATATCACTGCACAGTACCAACAATTGATTTCTCACTTACTAAATAATTTTTAGAAAGTCTGTATGATATTTAGGCAGTGGTTGCTTTGGAAAAATGGCAGAGTATATCTATGGATTTGAATATATATATTTCTATATCCTTCTATATTTCATATCAATATGAAAGATTTCTGCTGTTAATTGTTTGTAAGTTATTAAAAACGGATATGAAAAAGAAATTAGGATCTAACACAAACTCATAAGGTAAAAGATCATGTCTGTGGCTGTCTTGAGCTGTCAAGGTGTCTGAAAAACTGCGTAGTACAGAAGATTTGGTAGACATAAATCAAATTCTCTTTTTATACATGAAAGAAGACTGCTTGGCTTCGTGGTAATCTTCCATGTATGGAAGAAGGCTATGTTACATAAAGAAATTAGTATTGTTTCCAATTTTAGGATTCAGCTTATATCTGGGTCTGATAATAAGAAAAATCCTGCTCTCCTGTTTTATCAACCAGGCCTTGCTTGTTTATATGTTTTAAGTAAGTTCTGTGTTAATATTCTGGCAGCTAATCTCTACTACATTTTACTTTGAAGAGACAGGTATCTAACAGTTTCTGGGGTTACAAAGCCTTTGCCATATCTCCAAAGAAGTTGGCAGAATTAAGAATTTGGCAGACATCTTCTTGTCACTAACACATCAGCAAATCAGGCTATGCCTTTGTCCAGATTCCAGGTTCCTAATCATTCTGAAGAAATCAGTGCAAATTTAAAATAAACTTGCCTACAGGCACCTGAAATTATTGTAACTAATGAAATAAGCCCTAGGAAATGTAGTAGTTGTTCTGAAATTGTCACTTGGTTCTCACTTTAAAGACGTGTATTCCTCTCTCTCTGTTGCTGTAGTTCTTTTTTGCTTAATCCTCTGATGGCATCTTTCCCTTTAAGCGATTACCCTTTGCATCTTCTTGGCACCAGGTTTATTTTCAGCAAGCTGTACTCAGAGTGCTGGCAGCCATCCCAGGGAAGCTGCTCTGCCTCGGTGGCATTTGGTACATGGGAATTCCAGAGTAAGGAATGGGCAAAGGTTACCACGTGTTTTACATCACTCTGAGAAACATCAAACTAGACTATTAGTGTTTGACAACAAACAATGCTTGAGGCCTCAAGGCATTGTGGTCTGTCTAATTCTTTATTTTCCCTTTCCTTGTACCTCTACTCATACCAGCCACGCTGGAATATTACCTGTGCATTTTTCTTGTAATATCACCCTATGATGTAGGAAGTCCTGGTAAGAGATGCAGTTTGACACAGAATAATTTAAATGCTAGGAAGTAGTTTATCTCCTAAGATACAAATCAGTTGCTTAATAAGATTTGGATAGTTGTACTCTCAGACTTTTCCTGGCCTTTGCTGTTTTAGTATTTTAAGAGTCTGATTTCAGCCTGGAAGTTACTCTCACCGTACGTTCCAAAGGCAGACAAGCAGCAGCTTTTTTTGCACAGCAAAACTTGTTGTTCTTCTTAGTCAGAAATATCCTGTCAAGAGGCAACAAATGCACAGATTAAATATACATATATATGTGTTGCTAAAAAAACGGCAGATCAGTTTTCACAGTTCCGTTTCATGGTGAAGTTCTGGTTGTACTTCTGTTTAGCCTACAGACCTGTTCAGCTGTGTCTTCTACAGGCTCCTCAAAGCTGATGGTGAATCAAGTGTGCTGCCTGATTTGCCTGCCTCCAGACCATTTCTTGATGCATGGTGGGCCTGGCTGTGCCTCACGGTGTGGGTGGCAGGTCACCAGGATCACCAAATGGTGCCATTGGTGACCTTTGCTTGCCCTTGCTGGCTGTTCCTGGGAGCTGCTCTGCCCGTCACACGTGTGGCTGAGGTCTGATGTGCCAGGGTATGTCACTGCTCTTCATCAGCTGTGTCTGCCTGGTGTTACTGAGAGCTTTTTTTGGTTTTTCCTGATGTGGCAGGTCCTGTACTAGTGAGTTAGACTGGTCAGTTGAAGAACATTGTTTGCTAAGTAATGTCAGAGATTAACATTCACTAAAATGAGGATGGAGAAAGGAATAAATAAACTAAATGGCAGGGGTGAATACAGAAAAACTGAAGTAAGCTATTAACTCAGACTGTACTGGTGATTCATCTTAGTTCAAACTCACTAGGATTTGACTCATACTTGATCCTTCGGTACTGATCCTTAATACTTACATGTAGAAAATCACAGGCCGCAGTCTTCATTTTCTTTGTTTTGAATAAGGAAAAAATTTACATGCTCCTTTCATTTCATGATAACACTTCAAAATTATTTTCTTCCCTAAAATATAAGGTTTTCTAAAAATTATATGAAGCTATCTGTATGAAGATTTATAGCGATATAAAAATAACATAATTTAGAATGTATATTTATTCAAGTCAATATTATGATTAACTAGGCCAGCCTTCCAGACCTACTTAGAGATCTCCTTATTAAATCTTTATAAATGGATTTGTTACTTACAGCAGAAGATAATTTAGAATGCAAATGGGAATTTTTACATGAATGAACTGAGAATAACTCTTGTAAAAACAAACAGCACTAGGCATAGGTTCAGTTACCGATCCATAATATCTTTTTCTAGTACATGTAGGAAGTCTAAAGAGCTGAGTTTCAAGAACAGAGTATAAACAATTTACAAAAATCAGATGTAGAGTATAAACAATTTACAAAAATCAGATGTAATAATAACAACCTTTTGCTACCTCTGGTCCTCTGTATGCATCATAGCCATTTCACATTAGCATTTCCCATAGCTATTTGGGAACACTCTCTTAATTTGAATACAAGTGTCAAGTGACCACATGACAGTTTGTTAGAAGACCAATCCACAGGAGCCATCTATTGCGAAGCCGCAGGGCTTCCCTGTGCTGTTCAGGTTCTGCAGTGAGTGTTTTCTTCTTGCTTCGTTTGGTTCGTTATTTTTAAGGGGTGGAAGTTGTTCTTACTGTGAACAAACTTCTGGGGTTTTTTAAGTATAGTCTTAAGTGAAGGACGGACCTGGAACTAGCAAAAGAGAGTATTAATTCCAACTAATTCATATCTGAAGGCATGTTTGCTACTGGAAAGGAGTGAGAAGAAAGCTGTAATACATGTGTGATGTTTGGAAAAGGTAAGGGTAATATGTCCATCTTTGAAAGTATGAATTTATATTCCACATGATCAGAAAGAAGTTGTTGGCCACCAGCACCAAGATGTATGGTATTAAGATGTAAACAGTCATTTTCTGTCTTTATGAGAATAAATCAATATTGCCCATTCCTAGAAATCTGATATCTCATTAAACACTGGACTGCTTAATTCTGATATGCAGAACTATTTGACAGCTAAACTGACTCTACTCCTATATCAATATGTAAAATAAAATTACAGATGCTTTTTTAGACCAGTCAATTTTTCTATGGTGATAAATCAGATTTTTCTTTTTTAACACCAAATTTTGTCAAAGATTTCTAAATTATTTCATGGTATCATAGCAAAGTCTAGTTTTCCTTTAAAATGCAAAGTCAAAGACAGACCTGAATGAAAACAAGGGAATATTTGTTTTCACTTTTCCCATGTTTTTGCTTCCTGTGTATTTACTTGCGTGGCAGCTATCATGTGTCCCTCTCCATCTCCATTGCTCTAGCTGCTGTGTAATGAAGGTGACACAGAGAGAAGGGCACTGCTTTGGTCATTTAATTGAAAACAAAAGTCAAGTGTAGCAAATGAAAGAGAAGAAGCAATATAAGCATACAAAAGAAAGATTTGATATTTGCATGGCTTAATTGTTGCATCAACTGATATCTAAATTTTTGTATGTTAAAATGAGCTAATGAAATACGGAACCTTTTCAGATGTAACGTTTTTTTCAGTGATATAGGTGTTGTCCTTTATATTTACTTCAGAGCAAAAGCACTTTTATTCTTTTTGGGGAATTCAAACTATACTTTCACTCAAAGTTACTGTTTTTGATGCATGCTTGCTAAGTTAAATGGTTAGCCTGCCTTTGAATATCTTGATTTGATCCAAAAAAAAAATTTGTAGGCATTCTTAATTCATAGTCCTTAATGACAATTTCTACTGAGATCCTTAGAGGTTTATTAACAATCCATGCTGTGAACCCACATCTGGAGCACTGCATCTAGTTCTGGGCTACCCAGTGTAAGGAGGATGTGAAGTTACCGCAGTGGGTTCAGTGGAGCACCACAAAGATGAGTAAGGACTGGGAGGATCTGTCCTATATGGAGGGGATCAGAGAGCTAGGAGACTGTTCAGCCTGGAGAAGAGAAGGCTTGGAAAAGATCTTGTCACTGTGTATAGATAGCTGTGTCACTGTGTATGCCGAAGTGTGTTAGGCTATGGAGCTGGCAGTCTCCAGAGGTCCCTTCCAACCCCGACCATGTGGTGACTCCAAGCATGACACACGTAAGGCCAGCAGAGTGCCGAGCCCCACAGCTGTGGTAGCACTGCCAGCAGGCACCAGCTGGAAGTGTAAATGCCAGTAATGCCATTAAGGGAGAAGATAGAAGGAACATCCTTCTATTAACAAGTTTTCTGTAGCAGGGAGGTCCGAGCTAACAGGTTATTTTAAGTAAGTATAGAAATTAGTACCTTTGCTTCTTTATCAAAATGATGCAGATAATTTATGTTTCCATCTTTCTGAATATTTTGAAGATACTCTGGATTATATCTGTTCCTGTTTTTATTAATAAGGTCAAATTATCTTTCAGAACATTTTATCCATTAATTCACATTCAATAACATACCCTTTTGCCACTGGGCATTCTAGGTCATCTATGCTTTGATATTTTTCTGGCACATCCATTAGTATACTATTAGAGTTCAAAAGGAACACAATAGTAAATGTTTCAAATATAACATATGCTTTCAGTCAGTATTTATGCTTTCAGAAGATGAATAAGAGTCCCTTTTCTTATGATGTTCCAAATAATTGCTACTACAGGTAATTTGAAGGCCTGATTTTGTTTATGTGTATGTATGTGTGTGTACATGCCCAGGCATTGGTACTTGTATCTCTTCCAAAGACTCTGAAATCCACAGGGAAGCCACATTGTAATTTGCACATAATTTACCTTTACAACTTCTAATTTTTTTGAGCATATCTGCTGCCTATGTTTACTGGATTTATTCAGGAGGGAAAATATTTCTGAACCCACTGATTAATAGCTTGTATTAGAGGGACAGGGTTATGTAAAAGCATCAGCTGTACGTTCTCTGCTCTAAAAGCCTACTACTGCATAGGTTTTTATAACTATTAATGAATTGTAATTTATAATATACATCCCTGAAAATTTCTGGGACTCTCAATCAAAACAAATGGAAATTTACTACAAGTAAGGCATAAATCCCAAACAGTTCTCAGTTTAAGAGCAACCTTTAAAAACCCAGTACATTGTCCCTATCATCAATAGATAAAGTAGAAAGCCTGCTTCTGTGTGGCAGCCCTGCTTAAGAGTCTACATTTGAAGATGAGAAGCAACATGTCATTCTGTGAATTTGATCTCACACAATATATCCCAGGTCCCTTGTTACAGTTATCTTTAATTAATATTTTAATTAAAGTGTATCAAGTGAATGTAATGAGCTCTGTAATAAATCTCCTGTGAACTACAGCAGAGCCAGAATATCGCAATTACCATGAGGAACTAACACAACAGTAGGAACCAAAACTCTGCAGAACTTATTAAATCTCCTGACATGTCCCAGTCTGCCCTGTTTGATTAATACAATCATCCATGTGGTTCATCTTGATCAAGAAATGGCAAAGAATCTTTCAACAAAATTATTTTTCACTCCATTAATGTGGAGCTCTGTATCTATTATCTCAGTGTAACTGAGTTGGATTTGTTCTGTTCTCAAGTAAAAATTATTTGTCCTTTAAGACAGGCTCTTTCTAAAGCTACACTGTGCTTATTCCCATTGTTAGGAACCTCTCTTAACTTCAGTGTAACTAGTCAGCCAAGAAACTTCTTACCAACATAAGAAATTGAGGATCTGAATGCAGAACAACTAGGCCTGTGGAATTATTCAGAAGGTGGCATTTCAACACTACGGTGTTGTGGCTTAGTCATTTTGTCAGCAATACACTAGAAATATACCTGAAAAAAACTGAAAAAAACCCCTAGAAAACCTGAAACCTCTGAAGGTAATCACATACCTAGTAGGGGATAGACTGACTGCTTAGCTTACTTCTTAAAGTTCATTGAAAGGTATGGATAATTGCATTTGCCAAGTCTTGGCCACCTGCTGGCAATAATTATCTTGATTTTGGTGTTGAATTTCAGGAGTGTCTTTTGTTTGTAACACTGTTAGAGGACGCAGCCAAGTGGAGTGTGTAAACATGGTTCTTTCCTGCTTAGCAACCGAAATTGCATTCAGTACAGTGGAAGTGAATGTGCTTCGGTTTGTACGGTGTCTATATGCTTAGTTTGCTGAAATTTTAATTTCACACGGGCATGCATTGCAACCTCATACATTGAAACCTGATGATGTAATTACCAGCATCAACTGAGATTTTATTAAAAAGTTACATGGTTTGCTTACATTTCCTGTTCAAGTTTTTACCCTGTGTTTTTAGCTATTTGAACCTTCCACGCGTGACTGCATATTCTAGTTACAGAGTAATTAATAAATTCAAAGGCTGTGCTTTTTGTACAAGGTTCTATGTAAATAGAGTTTTCTGAAGTAGTCGATATATTAGTTGGATGCTAGTTTTGTGAAGACTTCGTTTTACAAACTCGTAATGTTCTAAATATGTTTGTTGACCAAGGCTCTTCACATGTATATATGACAGAATTTGCTTTTCTTCATTTTTCTACTGCAAATATTAGTTGTAATAACTTAGTAACAGCAGGCCTGGATTTATATTAGGTTGGGAAAAGTGAATTCAGTGAATATTTGATGTAATACTTGACAATAACAGTAAGAGACTTACTAGTTCTTAACGAGGCAAACCTCTAATGCTAGAGCTGTAAAAATCTTTTAAGTCCTACATATCGTATTTGTTGTCCTTGCATAGCTGTGTTTGTCATATTGAAGAGTTTTTAATTATAGTATATTTGTAAACTCTTATTTGGCTCCTGGTTAGTTATTGGCATGGAGAAATCTGTGTGTGATAAATACATAGTACAACAGTTTCTCCTTTGTTTGCCAGAGACAGAAGAAGGAGACAGCAATGCTGCAAAATAGACAAAATCATTCCATAGCAAGTAAATGCATTCTGTAGTTTCCAAGTTAAGAATTTTAGTTCATTGTTTATTGTCTTATTTCTTTAGTATAATGTTCTTATTCTCATCTGCAAAGCTATTTGTGATTGAAGTGCAGATCCAAAGCCCCATAAAACACATGGGAAGTCTGTCTTCAACTGCAGTAAACTTTGAATCAATTCTCGTCTGACCATTTTCATAGGTTCCTGGTAGGAAAAAAGTGCCTGCTAAGTGTTTATATTGCTTCTTTCTAATAGTTGTAATTTGTAAATGGCATGTAAGTATTGTTCTTTATCATATTTGCACAACCTAGTGCATTTTATGCAAGGCACACCCCCTTCATTTGCCACATGGGGGTGCATTAACAGTGATGCCATGTAAAAAAAGGCCATGTAGCCTTTTTACATTTCCATGTAAAAAGAAGTGCCCGTGCAAAAACAAATGAGCCCTTTACCTACTGTTTGGGCCCGTAAGATCTTACCAGCTTTGTTGTACGTTCTTCCGTTGCTCATGTTTCAATATCACTGTTTGTTTAAAATAAGACTTGCAGAAGGGCAGCAGAAAGGGTCTCTGTTGCAATGTCTTGAGTGCTTGACAGTGTCTGAAGTTTTGCATTTATATGCCTTGCAGTTGTACAGTTATACTTCTTGGAGCTGGACTTTGATGATCCTCATGGGTCCCTTCCAACTCAGGATATCCTGTGACCAACTAAGATGTTATCAGCCTTAAATAGGAACAAGAATTTTGTCTGATAGGGGGTCATGGTCTCACATTGTGTCAAAATTAATTATTTCAGCCTCTAGTACCTTTGTTTCTGTGTGTTGAGAGTTCTTTGAAAATGTGGATGCTTTATACACAGTATAGTTTACTAGCTACTTAAAAGCTACAGGTCTGATACCCTTATATCTGTTACCATAGACACTTCAGATGTAAGTACTGTGGATTCTCTTTCTGTATGACAAATTCTTATACAAGGTAATCAGTAAATGTTAGCTTTGTAAATGTTTGTTAGTAAATGGAAAGTTAGTTTGTTAGTTTGTTAGTAAATCTCCTTGGTGTCTTTAGTAGTTATAAATTTAATAATTTATCCTCTTTTTGTGCTGTATGAAAGCATTCTTCTGTATTTTTTAATTCACATTTATTGTTTGGTATTTTTACCTTCATATTTTGATTTCTAGCAGGATAAATTCCTTTGTCTTCCTGTTTAATATTGTGAAATTGTTTTTCTACTTCCTCTTCCATTTAGTAGCTATGTAAGTAGTCAATTTTTACTCGTCTAACCTGGCTTGTTGCTTCCTGAGACAGGTTATGTTCAAGGGTTCTATCAGTAGTGTAATTTAATTTGTAAAATATGAATCAAAGCTGAATCCTTCTAAAGTTCAAAAGGCATAATCGTCACAGATGACAAATAATCCTGTTCTCCAAATCTGAGCATACTCTTGTCTGATTTTCCCAATTTTTAATGCCTGGAATTTAGATTTCCAAGTTACTTGTATTCTTTTGATATTTATATGTTAAAACACAATTCCCA
>WAAG01007678.1:31813-42493 GCA_013390105.1 Tichodroma muraria | reverse complement strand
GTGATCATAAACGAAGTAGATACACTACTCTGAAATGTATTTTTCACTTAGTGTAAGCTTTTTATTAACTAGCTCTACATAAACCAAAAATTTATTTCATTTTCTTAATTTACAAGAAAAGATTTGTCTCTTCCTTAATATTAGAAATTGCAGCTGTGTTAGATGAAGCTAAATTTCTATTTAAGTCGAATTTTCCCATTTATTAACAAAGGCTATTTCAAGTGTAAGAGGTTTTGGCATCTCAGAACTGCCAGCTCTCCTGTTTTCAGGCACAGAGAAAAATGTTTTCACTCCAACAGGCACAAAGTCATTATCAGGGCACATACAGCCCTGTATCACTGCCAGATCTTCCTGGGCAGAAGGAAGCACATTTCCTCCAGCTTGAATGGACCTGAAAGGATTTGCAACTGTGTAACCTCAAAGACATGCAAAACTTGATCACTGCTAAATCTTGTCAGTAGAGATCAGGGAATCTCTAATTTTCAAGGCTAATTAGGAAGAACCTGATTTTTTTGTTTGGTGGGGGTTTTTTTTCAGTTGATTTATTTTTAATTTCAGTAGGAACCAACTGTTCAACATGATACAGAGGCAGCTCTCTGCTCTTTGTAAAAAGCAAAATATATCCTGCTACTTTTTTTTGCCTAGGCATTTTACTCTAGGCAACAAAGTAAAACTGCAAATCACCATGCTTTGTTTGGTCTTACATCTGCTGGTCTACAGGCACACAGATTAACAAACACACAGGGCACAAATTGCAACTATTTTAAAAAATTAATAGCAAGTCAATCGTTGCACATTTTTTATGTTTCAAACTCTCACCACACGCAAATTCTTATTTCATTATTTTATGGTAAATGCCTCCATGAAATTCAAAAGTATTTGTGTCACAGGTTAAATTCCTGAAGAAGTGTAATTCTAGGTACCCAAAAAACAGAAGCGAAAAGAGAAAACAATATTTTAAAAAGTTCTCTTCTGTACTGCCATAAGTGCTCAAGAACTCAGCCAGTCACATGGAATTTTAATCAAGTGCTCTGAAAGTATTTTGCCTTTGGCCTGAAAACAAGAATGATGCATTTCAGCCCAAAGCTCGATTTTTTAAGGAAAACTCTAACAGACTGAGAGTTCAAGTAGTTTAATTTAAAATTCAACAATGTCAGAATGACACTAAAATAATAGTGAGGCACAGTTGGATCCTGCCTGAAACACCCCAAACACTTTTTGCTGATGACTGTGGGAAATGCAGCAACAATATCAGTATAGCTGCAGAGTGGGCAGCTTATTTCCCATTGTCCTTAAGAACAGAAAAGATAAGGGGGCTGCTCAAATTTTAGAGAAACTGCATCATCTGTTGATACTCTGGGGTATGCAAAACAGGTTTTCCTCCTTGGGACAAACATCCTGACCTCTTCCTTTCCACTGTACCACCAAGAATTCACTTCTGACCCTCTTCCTATCACTCCTGCAGGATTCTCAGCCAACCAGAAACACCCAAACTTGGATGTGTCTATTACCACTATTAGCCATGGCAGCACAGGAACAAGTACCACCAAGTACCCACAGTAAAGTTTCTGAGCAACCTGACACATGACTGGAGCTAAACATCAGCGTGGCAGCCTCTGACCCACAGCAAGATACCCACTGAACACAGCTGTCCACCAGCATCTGTTTTGTACCTATTGCTTCATTGCTGCCTTTAGATCACATCCTACTGCTCATTTCACTATGTGAAAATGCTCAAGATATTCAGATACTCATCTGGAAGTTCCCCACCCCATCACATGCATCTCTTTCTCATTGCCTGCCAATGGTCGCCTCCTCCACATCACAGAAAATCTGCACTTTACTTTGCAGAGTCATTTCTTCAATTATAAATATCCCCATTACAATATTATCAAATATGCACAAAACTAAGCTGTCCCCAGTGTGACCACTCCCAAGTAAAGAGTGGTCATCCAAGGACAGACTCTGCATTTGCTGCATGCTTTTAACATTGATGAACGTGCTCTGGGGAACATTGGCAGACACGCTGTAAATCAACTTCAAGGAAGATAAATTGGGATAGGTCTGGAAAGGACTTAATTCCTGTAACTTCTAGTTCAAAATTCATGTTTACATCTAAAGACAATTGCAGTATCAAATTTGCATTTTCGCATTAGCAAAAAAAGAAAAAATGTGGTTCCAAAATTCTAATCAAGTCTTAGTAAAATTTATTGATGATATCTAAATAACCTAGTTATATTGAAAAAAAAAAATAATCAGAGACGCATAACAGATTTGCTTTCTATCTATACAAATCTTTTTCTTTATGCTGTAAGAGATATCACATAATAGTGAATTAGATATCATCACATAATAGTGAATTGAACTGCTCTGGCAATTAAAAAAAAGACACACGAAATGAACGTTTTAGTTAGCTGAAGGAATGAAGAACTGTCCGTAGATGTAACGTAAATCCACAGCAACTCTCCCCAAGTCGGTGGAGTAGATCTAATCCTTCATTTTGCCATCAAAATTTTTATCTCTTCAGCATATTTTCAAGGGTGTTCTCTAGTAGAAAGCATTGAGCACACATTTCAGAGACTACAAGCTAAAGTAAATAAAAGGAATCCTAGAAATTTCAACAGCATATATTTTCACAACCCTAATTTAAACCACAGGGTTTCCACAGATCTTGACAACTCAAAGAACCTTCACGTCAAACTTCTCTTATCCAGCCCTTCTCAGCCAATAAAGTAGAAACAACCTAATCATCAGAGGCATTGGCACACAGTTATAAGCCTTTTATGCCCTCCACTCCTAAAGCAGTGCAAGATATGCACAAAAGACAGCACAGCAAAGGAAAATAAAATAAATGAATGGTGTGCCATGCAGAACAGCAAAACACATGTTAGCTATTCATGCATTTGAATTAAAACCAGACAAGAAAAACCAGTGGACTCTCTTCCACAGTTTTATCAGTAGTGAAGCACTTTCAGGAGCTGGATTTCTCACTTCTGTAAAGAAATAGCCAGAAACAGGGAAGATGGAATTCAGGTAACTGGTTTTTAAAGTATAGGTCTACTGCTGGTGCCAGACTCGCTCCGATTCACTCACTGTCTAGATACCCCCGGATGGATCAGGAGTCCCCCGAGGAGTCACTGAAGCCTGGCTGGGCTCCACCCAGCCTGGCTGCAGCTCGGCCTGGGTAGGGAGCATCCGAGGTGCAGCCAGGCTCCCCAGGCTGCCGTCCTCCCAGGCACCCAGCCTGCCCAGCACCTTGTGCGCTTGCTGCAAAGCTCACTCTGCCAGCATCCACCAAAAAAATGAGGGATATCTTGGACCCCTGCTCCGGTGCTCCCTGACAGCTGCACCCAGCCACAATCAAATTGCACTGGATGTCTCTGTTGCTACCGGGCTTTTTTCCTCTCCTTCCCACACAAACATTTCTTTACACACATCTTTGGGTCTGGTGACAGAAGGCAAAATTCCAGTCATGCTTTCAAAAAACATAATGAAAACGATCAATACTAATCTAAGTTACCATCAACACAGTTCCAATTCGCACTTATGCTCAATGACTGAATTCCAATGTCTTTTACAGTCAGCAAGACCTATCCCACTGATTTGCAGAGTTAGGATTTTGCTATTAAAAACTTCTTGTTTTGTCAGGTCCACATGAAAAAAATAATAATCAAAGAATCAAATCAAGACTAGAGAAGCTATTTTGAATTACTTGTACAGGTTCTGCACTGTCCTCTCAGACTTTCAGCAAATAAAAGTTACAGAAATACAATTAAGAAGGTAGTGGACACCAGCCTATTTTCAAGGTCATTTTTGAGCAAGCAGTAATAAAAATGCAGGCAGAGCCAAGGAAAAAAAACCCAAATTTCCACTTTGGGAAGACCATTTTTTAAACAGCTTTTTAAGCTTTATTATCACGCTGGAATCAAGACGGGGCCCGAGTCCCGCAGCGCAATAAATGAGCTCACAGAAAGGAATTACATTGTGCTTGCAAAACAACTTTCATATCTGAATCTTCAATCTAAAAGAATTGGTTAGGGAATATCTCTGACAGACCTGTTACTGTATCGAATGACAGTTTCAGAAAAAATGAGCAAAAGCTAAAAATTTAAAGATGACAAAACAGAAGGAATTTATTGCTGAAGGCTGACATCTACTCTGCCTACACAAAGCAGCAGCAGGATCTTCTCGGCCTTTGCCTGGGAGGAAAAGCCCAGAAATGACAGGAAAAAATCCAACCGTGTCAGCCAGCCCGTCAGCCCATCGACCCACATTAGCTGCTGCTTTACAAAGCCTGCCAAGTTGAACTTGTGGAAAGGGCAGTGGGTGAAAATGCCTGCCATGAATCCACCTCCCTTCCAATGGCTCTCTGAGCTCACATGGCTGCTAAGACAGTTGTGATTTTCAAGAGATACTCAAAAATAAATAAATAAATAAATAAATAAATGAATAAATAAACCACAGGTTTTCAGGTAAAACCAAAGCATTCCGTCTCTATGTTTTGCCCTGCACGTCTCAGGAATTCTAACTGCTATTTCACATCAAAAAGAGAAGTTTAATTATGCGCATCTACAATATTTGAATATTTGCTATTAGAATAATGGAAGTTAGTTTCTAGTCTTACAATTTTATGATTTATTTTCAGACTGTTATTTACATCTACTATAATTACAAAAAAAGTCTTCCAGTTTTCCTGTAAAATTGTTATGTATATAGCTTCTAATACTCAAAAATGTGTACAAAATTATTATTTTCAGGAAAAAAAGCAGTTTTTTCCAGCCTCTAAAAAAGAGCACAGAACGATTGAGAAATCATTGAAGTCCTTAAACGGCAGAAGTAACTAAGAAAGAATAAACACAAATACCTAGCCTTATTTTTGCTCTGACACACAATCAAATGAAGCATTGGCCTCAAGTCTCAAAGACAGAGGGCTGTACCCATATCTGCAAGCTCAGAGGCACAGTACAGAGCCTCTGAGATATCACTTACTGATATATTATCTGATATACTCTGAGTATCTAAAAACATAAATTAAAAAAAGTTCGACTGATGTGCTCCTAATGCTTACACCAACTAACAAATCACAATTCCTGCAAGCTGACGTAACCAATCTTGTCTTGTAAAACTTTTGCAGCACACTGTTCCTCTGTTTGGTCAGGAAAGGATCCCTGCAGGACAGGAAAAACCAAAAAAGTAGGGGAAACTAGCAAACCCCACCTGAAGATCCTTTGTGAGATGCAAATACCAACAACTGATCATCACACGTTGATAGCCCTAAGTTTCTAGAGATGCATTTTCTAAGCCCTCAGGGAATGGAGAAAATATTTACAACCGACAAATATTTTTTTTTTTATCTTAATCTTCAGTCTAACTTCAAATGCTTTCATGGGATTTTTCTCCGTCACATACCTTTGGACTCTGAGAAAAAAGAAAATGTGGCTTGTTGGTGATTTCTTGCAAAATAAATCAGGGAAGAAAAACACAAAGTGGATTTTAAATTTAGGGCTTTAACCAATGCCAAGCACACTTTCCCCACAGAATGCCCCTGATGTTCTTTGCAGACTAACAGAAAAAATGACATTTCTCAGATCTTTCTTCTTCTCCACCAACCACGAGTCAGATCTCAATCATCAAAATTTGTCCCTAGTTGAGATCAATTACTTTTTTGCACTACATATTCCTTTTAGTAAGATCAAACCAATTCTATTTAATAAAAGTTTCAAAATGTATTTGTGTTGCTTATCATGAACTTAGGGAACCTTGTAACTTTAAGACAATGGTATCTACAAAATCAGCATTCCTGAGGATATGCCATGTGACCTCTGTTTGAGGTGACATCACCAGCATGTCGTCAAAAATTAACCTTTTTAGAGTACTATATAGAATTAAGTTCACTACATTAAGGCTTTGACAATTGAATGGACTCAAAGGAAACAAAAGCCAAGAGCTCTAGAGTTGCACCTGCTCTTCCACAGAGTTTTGCTGGGGTGTACCAAGGCCTGCAGCCCAAGAGAAACGCAGCTGCTGCAGATCCGCATCCCCAGGCCCAGCCACTGGTAAAGCTGAGCAAGTATTCCCAACAGGCAGAGATACAGGCACACACATCATGCAATGGATATATGGATGTATGCAAATGCATATGGCCAGCCACACAGATGCACAAAGACAGAAACACCCAAATGCAATCACCACCAATGGTTTCATCCTGTTCCCTGCTCCAGGGAAAAATATGTATTCATATGCAGATATGCCTTTCTTCAATGCCCATCCACAATATGGATTTCTTAAACATCAGAAGCTGGAGACTCACTGGATCCAGTAACTGTGCTCCCCCACACCCAAGATCTCCCCGTTGCTGGTATCTGGCACAGAGCCCCCGAGGCCCACAGCTCCACCCCAGTCACTGAGCCACAAAATGCCCTGCACGCATACCAGCCCCATCACACACACACACACATTGAGGATCCCTACACATTCACTCTTGGCTAAATCACTTTGATCCCCCCATCTTTGGCCCATCCTCCATTCATCCCAAAAGAAGTCCTGTGCAATCCCAGAACGTTCTTTCCCTGTATCCCACAATGAGTCCCATACCCCTGTAGACTGTCACCACCCCCATCCTGTAAGCTCTGAAGAGCTGCTCCCATAACACATCAGTGGCTGTCGTAGCACAGCCCTGGCAGGGGCTCATTTCTCTGGGTTTATTAGTGGTGTTGCTCTACCTTGATCTTGTGTTCCTTTGTGGATAGACATGAAACTTCTCACACAATACGAGAACTTAAATAAGAGTGTGAACAGCCAATCTTGGGGCCCTGACACTTAACCCACCTGAAGACACAAGGGATGTACAGGTTCATTCTAAGATTTCCAACCCTGAGGAAAAAGTGGAAACTTAAGCCAATTATACCTCTGTACCAAATTTTGCCAAAAATTAAGAAGTTTTTACTTTACCACAACGTTAAGCGATTCTGCCTCAGACTCCTGTAATATTTTAAGGTCACTGGTCTCCTGCCTCACACTGCAAACTGCTTTTAACTGTTCCATAAGCCTAAAGGAACTTGGAAGTTTCCTTTAGTGTTCTCTCTTCAGGAAACAATATTCACATCAGTGGAAACATAGCAGAAATGTTAAAGGAAAATATTTAGAAGTAAAGACAAACTTTGCAGGGGATAGAAACCTTCTCATTTTCTATAACACTTAACTCTGTTGCAGATGTTGGGAAAAAGCCATTTAAGACTGATGACAACAAGGGCTATTCAAGCCACCAGCACACAGGAACCCAAGATTCAGTATGGTGAAGCACTTAAGATACTTCTTTCGTCTCATACAGAAAGCAATTGTGAATACAATATCCAACTCGTATTGAAATTCCAGAAAAGCTTCCTTGAAATCTGGAAGTCTGTCTCTGTTTTAAAAGTTTCAGAGGAAGCTATTTCAATGCACAAAACACATCTGAATGCATGAGGTTGCAGTGAGGCAGCTGAGAGTGTAAGATCTACCTACCCAGGCTCACAGACTAACAGCCAAATCTACAAAACTCCAAACTTCTGTCAAATGCTGTAACTTTTACAATTAAAGTACATTACTTCTTGAGGTGGAACTCACCTCCCTGAATTAGGCACCAAAGAGCCTTTCTTTACTAAGTGGGATTCACAACCACGCCATGAGTGGTGACAGGCTTGAGTAACCCACTAAAAAAAAATAAAATCTAAAACAACACACAAACAAACAAATCCCAGAAGACACTGGTACAATAAAAGAGTTTCTCCTGAAGTCAAACACCTTACTGCTATTCATGGCAAATAAATAAAAGAGAGAGAGGCCTGCACTTGTATTCTTCTCACATTTTGAGCACCCTAATGATCTAACTAAAGCATCAGCATTTTTTCCTTCTGGAAGGAAACTTGCCATCTTGGCTGTACAGTAGCTCAGTTTCAAAGAGAGGTCTGGAGAGATTTCACACCCTCCTCCTCCTCTGCATTACCTGTCACAGGAACTTGATAATACAGCACTCTCTATTCAGAGATTGGAGATGTGGGTTCAAGCCACCTCAAACTAAGGAGATTTATGCTAATCTCCTACTGCCTGGGAATGTGCTCTAACAATATAATTTATATCACTTAATGTTTCAGCAAAAAAATGTGGTCGCTGACCATAATGTCATAATTTGTACATTAGTCATAGCCTAAGAATACTTACTAAACCAGATCCTTGAGGCAAAACAGGTCTGAAACCCACTGGGTGACAGGCATGTGAAATACCTATGTTCATCTCTGCCCAGATGGAGCACCTTCCCGGGCCAATCAGTTCCCTGAGCATCAGCACTTATCCAAAACCCCAGGCAGGAGCAACAGAACAGGCTACTTCAGCATACCAACTTACACAAACAGACTAAGATGCAGCTGAGGAAATATTTAGTCTACAACTATAGCCTTCCAAGTTAACACTACCAGAGGTTTACAGTAGCAGGATTTTTGTTTTTAAATACAGAAAAATCACCTGACAGTGGCAGAGTCAAACTTATGAGATATATGCAATAGTGTTCAAAATCATTAACTGGTTTTCCTTTCTACTTTGAAGACATGTATCACTTAACTCCAGTATAGCAAAGAATGTGTTCCAACAGAGCAAAGCTGCTACAACAAACCTCCAAAATGGCTGTTTGCTTCTGTTGCTGTAAAATAATTCCTCTGTATCCACACCCTGAGTTACACCTTGCATGAAGAGCTACTCCATTAGTGAATACAAAAAGACTCAACAGAAAATGCAAACCAAAGTTTTCACTACGATAGGGATACTAACAAAAACCTGTAATTAAAATACCAACTAAATTTTATAGCTGTGTAGATATTAATCTTTAGGCTGAAAGAACCCAGTCATTAACTTTCAAAGCTGTTCAGTGCAGTGACTTCAGTATCGTGCGTTTCTCTTTCTTAGACTGGACTTCAGCACTTTCTGACAGACTCTTGCAGCTGTGGTACCCCCCCAGTTTTTTCGTTTGCTGACAGGACAAAAGCAAAACTGAACAGAAAAACAAGAAATGCTTTGAGTTCTAACACAGCACTCTCCAAAACCATGCCAAGATACCTTCCCCCAAACTTCTCCTGACAACTGCTTTGAGAAATCTTTCCATTCTCACTTGAAAATGTATTTTTACCTCATCAAGATTCTTACAATTCTGAGCTTAAGTTGTTTACTTTCTGTAAAAGCAACATTGCTATTCTAATCTGCATCGCATTCTTCACATTGTTTTAGGATCAGTTATCTTGAATTGAGGCTTTTGTAAGGCAGTTCACCACCAGGGGGGTTGAAACTCACAGCTTCCTCGGATGATCAGTGCTCTCACGCTGAGAAAAAAACCTCTATCAACTTAATCTAATAGGAGGAATGGTCTCTCGACCTGATCTTTCAACTAAAAAAACGTAATTATGAACTTAAATATCCCCAGGAGGGGTGGCTTAAAGCAATGAAATACATTGGTAGCTTCAATCACTGACATAAAAAGCAAGTATTTTATCCAGATGCCCCTAGCACCTGTGGGCTGCTATATAAAGGCTGCACGTTACTGCAGCGAGATCACTGCAAATGTCAATGAAAAAACAAAAAAGGTATTGGCTCACCCATATATGACAAGCTTCAGGAAAATTCCTACCTTTTAAACTGCATGTTATCATATATATTCAAATAGGAATTAGTATTGAATTAAGGTTATTTGACGTAAGATGGTACCTAAAGAAAACTAAAAAGCAAAATTTATATCACCTTGTCTGGCATTTCATTTGTTTCTATGACTGAATTTTCATAACCAAAGTAAAGCATATTTATTTTCAACCTGAGACATATGGCCTCTGGAATTTACTTGGGTTTGATTTTGTCCTCTTTACCTAGAGGATATTTTGTACACATAATTATATTAATAAACACTAGCTTTTACTGCAGCCTGTAAACATCCAGATGCTAATCTCCCACATTATACCCATCTCAAACACCATACTTCACCATAAAGAAAACAAGTCATGCATCTGCACAACACATGCCTTGCAACCATTTTCCATTCAAGATTTTTTTGTTGTTGTTTTTAATAGAGACCTAACGGGACTGGGGATTCATGCACAGGGAGTAGGGATCAGCAGAAATTCTGGTGTGGAGCCCAGCAGGAGCTGACCCAAGCCAAAGGTGAGAGCATCTGGTGTCTCCCAGCGCTTCCCAGCACACCGCAGAGTCAATTACTGTTAACCCAGCCACAGAGCGAGCCGATGCGCTCAGCAGCTTGGGTCTCACCAGGACAGCCCAAGTCACAGCACTTCGAACAAAGAGGATGCGTGTGATGAAGTCATTCGCAGAGTAAGAACTCGGCGCGGAGCGTTCCGGTGTCCCGGCCACAACGCACCGGCCAGCCCACGTGCAAAAAGAAAAACTTTCGCAAACTGTCTCCGTTACTTCGCTACCTCTGTCTCGTGCCCGGAAAGTGGTTTAGGACACTTCTCGATCCTTATAACAGAGCTTAATCGGTTTTATATTACCGACAGGGTGCGGCATCCCTCGGGGCTCCGGCTCCTCTCCCTTCCCCAGAGGGACCCCCAGGACTGCGGCCGGTGCCCGGCCGTGACCCCATCTCCCGCCGGGACAGAGGCTCCGCCGGGGGCTCCCTGGGCCGCCGCAGCCCGCCCCTGCCCCCGG
>WAAG01007678.1:1299-31764 GCA_013390105.1 Tichodroma muraria | reverse complement strand
TCCCCCGGGTCTCTGCCGCTCCACCGCGTCTCCCACAAAGGGAGTGGGCGGCCCTGGAGGCGGCCGGGCCGAGTGCCCCCGCCGCCGAGGGAGGAGAAAGGACTTCAGGATAGTGGGGGAGGGCGGCTGCAAAACGTGGAGATGGGGGAAGAGAACAGGGATAAAGGAGATGAGAGAGGCCGTCGGGAAGCGTGCGGTCGGCACTGCCGGACCCCGGCCCGCCTCCCACCGCGGGCTGCCTTCGCGGCCCAGCACGCCGCCCCGCACCACCGGGGGCCCGCTCACACCCCCCTTCACACAGCCCCCTCCTCACACTCACTCACACTCTCACACACACACGCTTTTCACACACACAGTCCCCCCTCCTCGCACGCTCAGTGACCCCGCCGCGCCGGTCCGGCCCCGCAGAACCGCCCCCGAAGCACTTGCGGTCCCGACCGCATCTTGCGGGTGATGCGCGGGGTGCGGCGAGCCCGAGCCCCGTGCCTGAGAAGTTCTGGAAAGCCGTAGTTATTGAACTGAGGACTTTTGCAAGGAGGAGGAGGAAGGGAAAATGAGTGAGTGCGCGAAATGACAAGGTAGAAGTGTGGGAAGGGAGAAAGCACCGCTAAGCTAATTCAACGTACAACTTTTCCATGCGGCTGATATTTTCACGTGTTAAAAAATAAATAAATAAATAAAAATCTCACAAGGCTTTTCTTATAAATTTGTCATCCCCGCCTTTGAAACTTCGTTCCCGCGCTGCTAGTTTTACAGTCCCTGTTCCACAACAAATCAGCCATGTTTGTAAATTAAATGAGTTCTCTCCTCAGCTGCTAAACTATGAGGTTGATTACTTTTTGTCCCATAGGAAATCTTTGCAGCTTTTTAATAATCAGCTACCTTATGAAACTAACATAAAAAGTAGCAAAAAGGTTGTAGAGATTTCTCAAGATAGACACATTTATTCAGTGCTTCAGGAAAGTTCATCTCCATTAGGCTTTACTGCTTTAGCGTTTGTCAGGTCACAGAGCTCATATCTACAATATTCCTTAATGAGTATTCCAAGGAAGGTGCAGCAGGGAACACTTACCTGGGAAAATAACTCTATGCCAAAAATTGGGAATTTGAGTCAACAGATACCATCTTTCAAATGCAAATTTCCCCCTTTTCTGTTGTTTTCAAAAAAAAAAAAGTAAGTTTGTTTAAAAAATGCTGTTTATTTTTTAGGAAAACCTTGTGGTCCTCTCTATACTATTGCATTAAAAACATATTTCAAAATGCAAAAATTTGTGTGTGTTGCATGAGCAGAGTTAGGCTGCAGTTCTTCAAATTGTGGGCAGCTCTTTGCAGAGTTTGGATTCAGCTTGGTTGCCTGGAGACTTTTTGATTGATCAAGGAAGTCAGGGAAGTCAGGAAACTCAGGAAAATAATAGTGAGTTACATATTTTACATAAAAGCAATTTCTTATCATGTAACTCAGAGTTATGAGTTATACTTGAGAAAGTATAGCAACGTTTATATTCAAAACATAAACAAAGAGAAATATCTATGGGTCAAGGAGATATAAGATGAAAAATTTCTGCCATAAAACCTTGTCAAAGGCCTTCAAGCCTGCAAATAAATAACACTCCACATCCGTCCCTTCCAACAGATCCATTCTTTGCTCACACCAGGAACTTCTTAAATTTCAGGACAGGCAAGGAGGAGCAAAGCAAAACATCTGCGGGGAGAAAAGTCAACAAATTTCAAGAGCCAAAGTGTCATTTGTTCTAAAATCATAGAGGTCAGGTTAAGGAATCCTCTGTGCAGGATCATAAGTACCAGTTGGAAGCCAAGTACAAAGGAAAGGGAAAGAGGGAGCATCTGTGCAACATAAAATCTGCCAGCTTACGGCTTTATGATCAGTTTAACCATTTCTTCAAGTAACAGCAAGCTGAATAGTACTATCTTGCAAACATGCAATGATAAATGCCAGTTTATTATTGCGTGTATTTATCCTCATCAGAGTATTACACAAGAGCTAGGAAATGTAAATTGAGATCCCTCTCTGGACTTTATCATCTGACTTGATTATTATTGTTTCACTAAACATCTGTATACAACTAAAAAAATCACCATGGAATTACTTTGCAGGAGGATATCACCATTTTTCAGTGCCCAATATAATAATTTTCTAAGAAAACGGATTCTTCTCAAATTTCATTTTAGAACATACATTCTTGGAGAAGAGGATTACTGTGTTTTCTATTGTTCCTTTCCTCCAGTTCATTGCCGATATTACAAAGTACCAGGCAATCAGAATGATCCTTGTTTCAAGGTACGGCGTGATTAATATAATTTTTTCCTAACATAGGTTTCTAATGAGCTTTGAATGATTATGAAGGTAGATGAGAATCTCAGCTTCTTAAGCAAGCGTAACTTCACATTTACTCTGAGTGAGTGCACCAGGTATTGCAAGGAGAAGATTAGAAATTTCTTAGTCTTTGACAAACCAACCCAATGAGAAAATGGAATGCCGTGGTGCAGGTAAGACCACGAATGAGTGAAGAGCCATGCACGAGAATGAAAGCGTTTTAAAGCACTTTTGTGCATGTTCATACATTCCCCAAAAACCATCTGCACAAACTGAAGCTCTGAATGCTATATCGTATATTCATGACACAGCTAGTAGAAATACACATTCAAAGAATACAGGAGATGTCTATGTTTGAAAGAATTAAATTACTGGTGCTCCAGCTTCACTTGAAAGAAAGAGTGCACAAACCTTAGGAATGGTAATATCCGAATGCCTCACACTTACTGGTATTGCTAATTAAAACGTACAACAAAATAAAACAAGCAAGCAGATTTGAAAAGTAAGATAAAATCTGTAAATACCCAGCAAAATACTCAGAGAGTATTAGTTAGAGGGAATTTCTTAAAATCTTGTTTTTCTCTCACCTTTTTTGATTAATTACATTTGTCTTAAGGACTGAGTGTTTCAGATGCAAAGGAACAGAAAATCCTGATAGGATGATGTAGCACAAAGTGAATACGTTAATCCAACCATCCACAGATAACAACCTAAGGACAAAAACATTGCCGTTGGCAAAAGCAGAGGTTTGGGAGAGCTCAAAACAGAGAAAACCCAAATACAGAGTCTGAATAGAACCACTCTGCTATCCTGCACCTAAGTAAACTCCAAGAGAACACCAACTATGTTTTTTCAGCTTTTGTCTGTGTTGCTGTGCTAAAGGCAGAGCTATTGTATTAATGGCAGGTTCCCTTCAGGCCCCTCAGGAGAATGAGGTCACCTCTTGACCCCAGAGGGCAGCAGGGGCACTCATAGCTGTCAGCGGTGCTGTGCTTTTCCTCATCCACAGCATTTCATAACTTGCATATTCCACCATCCCACCTTACCATCCATCCCACTCCCAATGCATTTAGGGACATTTCTACACTGTGAGCACCACTGATGCAACAGCTGCTGGAATTTGGAATCATTTCCAGAAGGAGGTATACTGTTATAACCAGTTGATAAACACACACAGAACTACATGGAATAGCTAAATAAGATTTTTATCTGTAGCTCTACTGTACAACAAAGGGTTTCTAATTTTTGTTGGGCTTTTTGCACACACTTGTAATCCATTCTGCCTCTGCCTCATTATCTCATAAGCACCTCCCAAGTGTTCTGAAAAAGCATTTTAGAGATGATTATTACTTGTAATCAGAGGTAAAAACAATACAATAAACTGCCTGTCTGCCACTAATATAAACATTCAGTCACTACTAAAAGCTGGTTTGGATAACTCTTCAGCTGTTCCCCAGAACCCTTCAAGTATTTTTCTCCCTCCCTCAGAGAAGGATGTCCAGAGGTTAATAAATCTGAGCTGTGACAGACTACAGAGAGGAGTAAATTCAAAGAAAAAAGCTCTTCACAGCACACGCTGCCCACAACTTCCTCTCAACAGAGACACTACCTCAGCAACTTGACAGGCTGGAAGTGCAATCCAGTAAAGACATGAAGGCCAGGACACCTCCCGGGTTCCTCCTGGTATTCCTCAGCTGGGAGCCTGGCACTCTGCTTCAGCAACAAAAGTCTTTGCCCTTTCTATTCCTGAAAGTGATTTCAAGCTGTAATTTGAAATCCATGCTACTCGGCTCTGAGATGACAAAGGCTTCCATGAGGATTCAAGAAAAAACTGCTGTTTGCGAGGAATATGGGAAACAGCTGCTCCAGGAGCCTGCACAAAGCTGTCACAGGCCAGTGGAAAAGGGACAAGTAAATTGAGTGCCTCTTGCCTAGCCAGAAAAGACACCATGTCAGCTGCGCCCAAGAGCAAGGTCCCACAAGGGCTTCATGGTACAAGCTTCACTGACCTCAGGAGCTGCCTGGACTGAAGTGCTCACCAGACAGCAGGGCTGGCTTTGGAGAAAAGCAGGAGCTCCAGGACAGTCTGGATACCATAAAGGGGGAGCAGAACAAAACAGGGAACTCTGTAAATTCGTACTTCTCTCAGAACCATAACTGCCATAACACAAAGGTTTTTAAAGCTTGGGCTATCACCCATGCCTAGTACATGACCCCACGTTCATGCACCTCCATGTCCCTCACACTGACAGCACCCAGGATTAGTGGTACCCTTCCGTCCAGCTTTCCAGGGGCTGTGAACAGTCAGTCACACCCTCCTATTGCCAGCCATAATCTGTCCCAGGAGTTAAATGCAGAGGGTCCAGCCACCTCCTGTCAGGCTGCTCAGAAGAAGGTACCAAGGTCTACATACAGCAAAAAGGTCCAAAGCCCTGGCAAGGCGGGGATGAGGGCAGGAATTAGAAGAGCACAGAAGCATCATCACTGCCTGGTTGTGCAGGGTCCTTCTCCAGTTCAAATAAAAAAGGCATAACAGCTAAAAGCATAATAAAAGTGCTTTAATAATAAAAAATTAAGAAGAAGAAAAATATAGACTGTAATTCCTGGATCTCTTCATCCTGGAAACTCTGCTTCGATGGAGCTTTGGGTAGACCCAATGAAAGCAGAACAGTTGTCTCAGACTCTCTACCTTGAAATTAAATACAGAACTATTTCATTATATTGCAGTAAGTACATCACATGCCTGTATTTCACCTAGGCACCTGACTATAGAGACGCTGCTTGTAACCCTGCCCTCTTCATGGCTACCAAAGGAGGAGATGCAGGCAGCAAGAGATACTGGGTAGTCCAAAGCTGTGCCTGGGTGGCATGGTTTGGAAACAGGTTAGTAGAGCTGCACTGATTCTACATTGCAAAATAAGTGGTGATGGTTTTCTTTTGATTGGTTTCTGCTGTTTTCCTGCTAGAATAGGCTCATTGGCATCAATGATGTTGAAGGCAAGGCTCAGCATATTAACTGTAATACAGATCACACGGTGGAAATTGTGGTTATTATCCAGCAGGACTGACTGGATGGTATACTGAATTATGGCAAATATAATCCTTCCCAAAATATCACAGTGATTTCACACTGATTTTTCTTTTGTTGAAGAAATGGAATCTATAGGCAATAGTGAAATACTGCCACTACAGGTAATCAGCAACAACCCTTCCATAATGCCCTTCCCAGTCTGGGCATGAGACTTTTCCTTATGTTTTGATTAAACTTTGCAAGAACTTGAAGGCTTCAGTAGCCAGTGCAGGCTAAGGAACGACCACAGTAAAGTTCACAAGAAAAATACTCAGAGAGTATTACAAGTATTAACATTATGAAAAATCTCACTGTCCATCTCCAAACTGATCTTGTGGGAAAGACCTATAGAACTTGAAGGATCCAAACCCACCACCTCCACATTTGTATTAGGAAGCATTGACAATATGACTTGGCCTTCACAGAGATGTGCAAGCTAAATGGCGTTTAATTTATGCTCCTAACATCTCAGATAGCTCCGAGTGGATAGAAAATTTATAATTTAGCTCATACTTTTAAACCACAATTAATTTGTGAGAGCAGTTGGAGTTTTTGGATAATTTTTGCTTACTTATTATTTTGCAAACCTTATTAAATACAAGTTAATCAGTTAATCATATCCTCTGATCTTTTCTTCAGTGAATTTGCATTTCTTTTCAAGTGTAGTCAGGTATGCAGTTGGGAAAAGATCTCTAGGACACCAGTGTTGTTCTGGTGGTTGATCTTTTACCAGCAAGTGGTGAGTTTTTCCTGCTCAGAGAATACACCTGCCAGTGCAAGTAATCTGTGTTAAAAGATCTTGATGTCAGATTGGTAAGGATTCATAATCTGGTTTTGTAGATTATATAGAGATCATGCAAGAAACAAAACTTCAAGAAGGCATAAGATGAAAGCCAAGAGCTTAAATGTGTGATCTTAGTGCAGCTTGCGGAACAATGAACATCTCCAGTTGTCTTCCGCAGCTTTTAAAATTAAGTAATTTATTTATACACTTAAATACAAATTTGATGTCAGCTTTAAGCTTCTGTTATAGAAATTCGCCATAGAATCCAATTCAAGAGGCAATTTAACTTTATTAATGTGGGAGGAAATGTGAGCATAATGTGAGCTATTTTTTAACCTTAACTGCCATTCCTGCTATAGCAAGAAAGTGCCTTACACCTATCTGGAAAGCCATTATTAGCAAACTGAATAATTCATCACTTCCAATTTACAAGAAATTAGCCCTGCCTAAGACTAGAACCAGAAGTCATTTAAAAAATAATAATTCAAAAACTTATGTCAGGTTCCTCATTTGAGGAACTATAGGGTATCCTAAGGTGCAGTTCAGAGAGCATTATTGTAAAACCGGAATCAACTTTTCCTGCCTATAAAATCAGGTGACTGTGCTTTGCTGCTACATTGTGGGCACCCTTACATGTGTTTCAACTGAATTTTCACAAGTGGATGAAAGTGGGAAATTGTGATATGGAAATCTCTGTGCCTTCTTAATGTTATTTAGAGACATCCTCTATTATTCAAACATTACCATTAATATATAGAATGGAAACAGAGTTAACGCTTACATTCTGTCTTTAAAATGAACTCTGCATTATTTGAAGGGTATGATTTTTGAATTAAATACTCTTACATTTAACTAACTACGAGTAGTTATGGGATCAGTCTTTACGTTGTGTTTAAAGAATAGCCTGACTTGGAAAAGATGTGAAATCGGATGCCTTATTATTCACAAATAAGTAAATATGGTGAAAGGACAAAATTTATGGGGCAATCTTAGGTTAATTCCTGTCAAGTGAAATTGCACCAAGTAGAACTTATTTTCAGATTCCCTTTCTACCTGCAGTGCAAGTCTCTATTAGTGCTGCTGAGGCTGGCAGTAGTATTTGCTCTTTTGTGTCAGGTAAACAAAGGCTCATCAGTGAAGAAGCAGTCTAACAGTTTTTAATATCTACTGGGGTATCCGCTCCACCTTAAAAAGAATTATAATTAAAAATTTATGAGGTATTGGAAATGTTTAGAATCTGAATTGCATAGAGAAAAGAGGGTGTCTCTGTCTACGTAAATGTTATACACATGATGGATGGATCGTCAGGCTGTATTTACTAAGGTGACTGTTTCTGTGTAAATTCCAGGCTAATTAGAGGTTTGTTTTGGAGAACAAGACACAAAGCCAATCAGTTTGATGAGCTGAGAGATTAGAAGCTGAGCTCACTAGCTGTCTTTGACTTCAAACAAGAAATGCTTGTGTTTAAACAAATGAAAACATTATCAAATTTTAGTTAATGATGATTTTCAGTGACACTGCAGTGCTGGATTTACTGTTCCTGGATTCCTCCCTGCACATTTCTGGTGGCCTTCAGTGAGCAGGCAAAGGTACTGTCCTGTGAGAGGTAATTAAAATTCTTCCCCATCTGCAAAATCTTTCTTCTTTTTCCCCTTTCCCTTCCACTGCTCTGCAGCTCAAAGTGACCCCACTACAGGTACTCCCAGGAATGCTCAAATCTCTGGTATGAGGCTCCTTCAGCCTGAAGATAATGTTAGTATATCTCATCTTGAGCNTTTTTTTCCTTTTTTTTCCCCTTAGAGTCTTTTGTAAATGCTATAAAGGAACATGAAAAAATAGCTGTTACTGCTGTAGGATTTTTGATAAACTATCAAGAACTACAGCAGATTGGAAGTTGTTCTGAAAAAGAGTGACTGAATACAAGCCAGCTATAAAATAAACATAGGTTATATAGGTCGGCATGTGGACTTTATACTGTGATTTTGGGGCAACACTTTATAACATTCCCAAAGTATTCTATGATCTCTGTAGGCTGATGACACAAACATGTAAGATTGAATTAGTTGGTATGGCAATGAAGCCACAAATGCAAGACCCTACAGGAAGAAACCCAAAACTTTAAAACCCAAACCAGCTGACTAACATATAGGCTAAGAACCTCCCACTGATGTTGGCTTGTTTTGGGGGTTTTCTTTGTAGAATTATAGAATCCTGTAATTGTTAAGGTTGAAAAAGACCTTGAAGATCATCAAGTCCAACCATCCACCTAGCACATGTTCACCATTGAACCATGTCTCAAGTGCCATATCCACACGTTTTTGGAGAACTTTCAGGGATGGTGACTCCACCACTTCCCTGGGCAGTGTGTTCCAGTGCTTCACAACCCTTTTCCATGGGAAAAAAATTTCCTGATAATTAAATTTCCCTTGGCACAACTTGAGCCCATTTCCTCTTGTCCTGTCACTTGTTACCTGGGAAATGGGACTGACCTCTGCTTCACTACATCCTCCTTTCAGGTAGGTGTAGAGAGTGATAAGGTTCCCCCCTAGCTCCCTTCTCTTCCATGCTTAAAAACCCCAGCTCCTTCAGCTGCTCTGCACAGGACTTGTGCTCCATGTCCTTTACAAGCTCTATTGCCCTTCCTTCTCTGGACTTGCTTCAAAGCCTCGATGTTTTTCTTGTAGTGGGGGGTCCAGAAGTAAACACATCTATCTTTTGCTTCATGGGAAAATTATATCCTTATTAATTCATAGATAAATAAATAAATGTGGGCAAAAGGACAAAGTTTATGGGGCAGTCTTATTTAAAGTATTGAAGATTTTGCACTGGTTCAATTTTCAGATAACTGATAAGTTATTTGTGATGAGGCTGTGCTTAGTGCATTGTGTTCTTACAGGATATTAAATTGGGTACTTAATCAAATTTTAGTATTAATACACAAATAAGTATAATTTTAAAAGTTGCTTAGAACATATTAAAGAGTAAGTGCTTGTAACATAACATGTTTATTTAAACAAAGAAATATAAACTTCTGTTAATCAATTTAATGTAGTTTCGCTGTCAAGACCTGTAAAAATCTTGCTATGCAGGGAAAGAAGCTTCAGTAAGCTCCAAGTTTCTGATTTTATTCTGCAGCATTTGAGGAAGCCACAGGATGGCACTGTAAAACTGCAAGTCAAAACCTCGAACTCCTTTCCTGCTAACACCTACTTCAATGTGCTAATTTAAATCAATGCAACCAGTCGTCACAAAGCAGATCCCACCAGCTTACTCTTTAATGGCAATTTTTTTTTTGGTAAATTTTCAACACCTTTCCCGAAGCAAATCAGCACCGCCAGGCTCAGGGTCTCACAGACCCTGCTGCTGTCACTGCGGGCAGAGTCCTGATGCTGGTGGTACCTGGCAAGAGGCTGGACAGTTCTGGATGCTTCAGGCAGGCAAAACAGCCACTCTGATGGAAAAAATTATGAGACAGGCTGTCTGTAGGGGACTTTTTCTATTCCTAAACAGNCTTCTTTCTTTTTTTCCTTTTTTTTCCCCTTAGAGTCTTTTGTAAATGCTATAAAGGAACATGAAAAAATAGCTGTTACTGCTGTAGGATTTTTGATAAACTATCAAGAACTACAGCAGATTGGAAGTTGTTCTGAAAAAGAGTGACTGAATACAAGCCAGCTATAAAATAAACATAGGTTATATAGGTCGGCATGTGGACTTTATACTGTGATTTTGGGGCAACACTTTATAACATTCCCAAAGTATTCTATGATCTCTGTAGGCTGATGACACAAACATGTAAGATTGAATTAGTTGGTATGGCAATGAAGCCACAAATGCAAGACCCTACAGGAAGAAACCCAAAACTTTAAAACCCAAACCAGCTGACTAACATATAGGCTAAGAACCTCCCACTGATGTTGGCTTGTTTTGGGGGTTTTCTTTGTAGAATTATAGAATCCTGTAATTGTTAAGGTTGAAAAAGACCTTGAAGATCATCAAGTCCAACCATCCACCTAGCACATGTTCACCATTGAACCATGTCTCAAGTGCCATATCCACACGTTTTTGGAGAACTTTCAGGGATGGTGACTCCACCACTTCCCTGGGCAGTGTGTTCCAGTGCTTCACAACCCTTTTCCATGGGAAAAAAATTTCCTGATAATTAAATTTCCCTTGGCACANCAAGTCCAACCATCCACCTAGCACATGTTCACCATTGAACCATGTCTCAAGTGCCATATCCACACGTTTTTGGAGAACTTTCAGGGATGGTGACTCCACCACTTCCCTGGGCAGTGTGTTCCAGTGCTTCACAACCCTTTTCCATGGGAAAAAAATTTCCTGATAATTAAATTTCCCTTGGCACAACTTGAGCCCATTTCCTCTTGTCCTGTCACTTGTTACCTGGGAAATGGGACTGACCTCTGCTTCACTACATCCTCCTTTCAGGTAGGTGTAGAGAGTGATAAGGTTCCCCCCTAGCTCCCTTCTCTTCCATGCTTAAAAACCCCAGCTCCTTCAGCTGCTCTGCACAGGACTTGTGCTCCATGTCCTTTACAAGCTCTATTGCCCTTCCTTCTCTGGACTTGCTTCAAAGCCTCGATGTTTTTCTTGTAGTGGGGGGTCCAGAAGTAAACACATCTATCTTTTGCTTCATGGGAAAATTATATCCTTATTAATTCATAGATAAATAAATAAATGTGGGCAAAAGGACAAAGTTTATGGGGCAGTCTTATTTAAAGTATTGAAGATTTTGCACTGGTTCAATTTTCAGATAACTGATAAGTTATTTGTGATGAGGCTGTGCTTAGTGCATTGTGTTCTTACAGGATATTAAATTGGGTACTTAATCAAATTTTAGTATTAATACACAAATAAGTATAATTTTAAAAGTTGCTTAGAACATATTAAAGAGTAAGTGCTTGTAACATAACATGTTTATTTAAACAAAGAAATATAAACTTCTGTTAATCAATTTAATGTAGTTTCGCTGTCAAGACCTGTAAAAATCTTGCTATGCAGGGAAAGAAGCTTCAGTAAGCTCCAAGTTTCTGATTTTATTCTGCAGCATTTGAGGAAGCCACAGGATGGCACTGTAAAACTGCAAGTCAAAACCTCGAACTCCTTTCCTGCTAACACCTACTTCAATGTGCTAATTGAAATCAATGCAACCAGTCGTCACAAAGCAGATCCCACCAGCTTACTCTTTAATGGCAATTTTTTTTTTGGTAAATTTTCAACACCTTTCCCGAAGCAAATCAGCACCGCCAGGCTCAGGGTCTCACAGACCCTGCTGCTGTCACTGCGGGCAGAGTCCTGATGCTGGTGGTACCTGGCAAGAGGCTGGACAGTTCTGGATGCTTCAGGCAGGCAAAACAGCCACTCTGATGGAAAAAATTATGAGACAGGCTGTCTGTAGGGGACTTTTTCTATTCCTAAACAGTTTAACATTAGCTTATTTCATAAAGCATGAATTTTATGCATTTATTTTTCAGCGGCCTGATGTAATTTATTAGTTGTGTGATTCACCTCATCATGCATATAGTGCCCAAAGATTAACATTATCAGGCTTATTTCACACACTAGTTCCTCTGATAGTATTTCTGCAAGAAGCAGAGTCCAGAGAAGGTTGCAGAATTGTGGCTGGGAGAGGGGTGTGGGTGCTGGAGCTAGTGTACAATGTTGAAAATTATTGTGAGTACAATTACTGCTTCTTGGCTGCAGCATTTTGCTGCATTTAAGTACATAATATCTATCTTTTGCTTCATCTAAATGCCAAATTACCCTCATCCCTTTGAAAAACAACTTTCATGGAGCCTTTTATTCCTTAAAATTTTCTGATATTGGGCTCCTCCTAGTACCATACTGAACTAGCTTATTTGCATTTGAAAAGTAGGACACCTTCAAAGTTCATGGGTTTAATAGCCTTGCCAAGGTAATGGGTTTAACTTTTATGTATTTTGTGTAATATGGTGTAATACTGACAAAATAATAAATTCCACATCCCATCCTGAAGCAAATCTCTCATTAAAGTCAGTTTGAACTTTACCACAAAAAAAAAATTAAAATTGAATAACTGAGCCTGGAATTCAGAATTACCGCATGCCAGACTTTGCAGCAGCAACTGCAGCAAAGCTAACAAAATCCAAAGAATTTTCTTGAGATCAAATCTTTCCTAGCAGTAAATAATTAACAGAAAATTGTTACTAAAAAAATTATTATCTAGGGAAGCTAATAGCTGTTCAGTTTAAATTCCTTTTTTTTCCTCTAGTACATATTTTAAAACACTTGTCTTTAAAATAAAGTTAATTTTTGTGCCCATGTGAATTGGCTACACATTGTGACAGAGCCTTTCCAAGAATATCTGAAGTATAACAGCCATCATGACAATTTTCAATAAATCATTCCTGGCTGGGAGTCTCAGAGGAAGAGAAACTAAATGATGATTGAATTATCCTTCTATCTCTAAAAGCGATCTTTCTGAAAAAGGACTGAGGCACTGTGAGGAAATGGGTTTGGATCACTAATATTTCTGCTATCATGATTACCCCTGTTCTCTCAAGAGCCAATGTACCAAATTTCTCCTTTATAGATGAGATTTCACAGCGCAGAGCGATGAAACAGCCAGTGACTGGATGAAGAGATTGGGGTACAGGATAGTGGTAGCGATACACCACCTGAACTCCTCTTGCAGAAATGCTGGAGATGCAGGAATGCACCTGGTTTGACACTAAAGGCAGTGTGACCTGCATAAAGGGCACATAAACTGGGAGTTACATGGCTAAAATAAGACCAATGCCTCCAAAATGAAAGCTCCAGGTCACAGCAAATACCTAATGGCTCTGCCCCAGCTTCCAGCTTCCCAACCACGTCTGTGCCACCGGGCACAGTGTGTCTGTGCTGCCTTCTCTCTGGCCAGGCTTTGCCACCCTCACCTCCAGAGGCAGAGGAGAGAGAGGCATCTGTAATCAGGCTGTGATTTAAAGGCAGGCCAGATGCTGCTTGTGGAGCAGCGTGCCCCTCTCTGGCCAGAGTGTTCAGCTGAACACTTTTCATCCACAGAGAACATCTTATTTCTGTGGCATCTCCTGTTTTGCAAACACCAAAGTAAGTAAAATGCCATGGCTTTTTAACTTTTCCAGAAAAGGTATGTGACTGCACTTCCTAGGCAGTCCCAGTCCACCTAGAAAATCAAGTAACACAGTCAGAGCCAGTGGTGGGCAATGCTATAATCCACCTAGCAATAGTAAAGATCTCAGTTTCAAAATCTCTCTGAGTAAGACAAAATTACAAGAGGCTTCAAGTATTATTTTTTTGTAATCTGAATACAAGCACAATTTGAGTATTTCCTGAAAACAAGCAATACTGGCACATTTTAATCGCATCATCAGTTGAGACCATCAATCCTGAATTGTACATGTATTTTGGTAAATTTAAGCACCTATTCTTATATAATTGAAGTATTTCAATGGTCCTTTACACTCTACTAGGATGCTCTGTGGTTTAGAGAGAAGAAATCTCACAAAGGAATCTTGTAATCACAAGCTTTACACAAAGTCTGGCTCCTATACTCCAGTGTCCCCTACATGTTCCTTAAAAGTCTTTGAATTAATACCTTAAATATTTATACAGCTATTTGTTTTCCTAGCTTCTGTCAGGAACTAATGGGCTTTCCATTAATAAATTATATGATGTACATTTCATAACTTCAGTAGTGCTTCCAGACCTCCGTTCAATGAAGACGTAGAGACTTGCACAGATGCGTCTTACGTCATGTGTCTTACCTGCCACAACAGCTGAACAAATCCAGCGGAATTTGTGCAGTTATTTGCTGCTGAAATACCGATAGAGAGTTTATATGAAAGGAAATCAGCTGTTCAGGCATAGTTTTCCATTAATCAGTAGACAGAGCTCTTTCTAGATTCCGAAATAAGGCAAGGATGCAGAGACATGATTGCAAGGATCTATAAGAAAGCCCCCCATTTTTGATTTTGAGATAAGTGTGAATGTTTAAGACGCAAAGACAGAGGGTTATATTCCAGCTAAAAACAAACAGGTGTGGCTTCCAAAATAAACAGCATTGATTCTGAATTTGACCTGGAGTTTAGGAAATATTTTTGTCTGGTTAATGCCCCAGAATACAAAATTGCTTCACACAGTCACAATCTAAATGCAATGGATTGCACAAAAATGTTATTTTTACATATATAAAACATACATAGAGCACAGTAGAATGTTAAAATAATTTTAATAATTATGTTGCAAATATATAATATATCCCTACAGCATATGAGAGTAGTGGCCACCTATAAAGAGATAAAGGTTTAGTTAATCAGGTCCTGCCTTTCATAAACTCACACTGGCTGGGCCTGATCCCTGGTTGGCCTGTGTATGCCACATGATGCCACTCAAATGTACTGCTCCATGCTTTTCCCTGGCACTGAGGTCAGACTGACAGGCTTGCACTTTTCCAGATCCTTCTTCCAGCCTGTCTTGTAGATGGGCTTACCTCTTGTCAACAGGGATCTTCCAAGAATAGAAGGATTTATATCACGTGTGTTTTTAATGTCTGAAACAAAGCTCATCTGTCAGCATTTGTGTTAGGAGACCCCAAATTGCCTAAATGTTTCAGGAAGTAAGCTTTCATCGGGACCACCCTTGCTTTCAGTCAGCACAGAGCAGGAGCTGGAGCTCTGCTGTTTCAAATGTGGTGATGCCAAAGCTTACCTCTGCTGTTTCAAATGTGGTGATGCCAAACCTCAGCTGAGCTGTGTAGTGGGAATTGTGCTCTGTGATGTCTTGAGAAGGATTCACTATAGGGCACATAAGGATGAGGCTGGGGGTTAGTTCTGTGGTGTCTTGCGTAATACTATTTCCTTTTTTTTTTTTAAAGCTGCAATAGAAAAACTTAATATTTCCTACAAGCTGTACATATAGTATTGTAAGAAATGAAGACCTATTTGCACTAGGGAGTACACCTGCAGTTCCACAAGCTGGTTAGGAAAAAACTGCTTCTGTAGCACTGTTGGACACCGCTGGTTCATTCTCTGGTAAAAACATGGAAGGTGTTGGCTAGACTGTCCTAATAAGAGCAGAGTGGGAAAGAAGTTCACCAGGCTGTGAAATAAGAGAGAGACTGTTGGTCTATCACAGCTGATGTTCTCACGAATCAGTGGTGCAAAGCTGCACTTACTACATAGAAACAGAAACTCTTACAAAATCAGTTAACATTTTTGCTGCAGATGTTATATGTTGCACATGTCTACTCAAGATGACAGTCTTCTTAAATGCTTTCCAGCAATTGCCTGGATAGTTCAATAAGTTATCTGGATACCACTTCTGCAAGGAAATGTTATGGCTGTATACTGCTGCTAATGGAGAATTCACCATGATTTATGACTTCTACCTTTACAGCATCTTTTTTTCTTTCAAAGCACTTATTTGAAAACTAATAAAGCATGTAAGCATTATAGTAATAGCTTAGTTCATGAGATTTACAGGGTACAGTTTGAGTTGACACAAATAACATCTCTAACTAGTTAATTATTGTACTTCCCAGGAGATTGATCCAGCAGCAATTATCAACATCAACACAACACACCGTGTCCAGTGCTTTCCATTTTATATTTGTGTTCATGTTTGTACACATTGTTTTGCTAATTAGAAACAGAAGAAAGTTCTTTTGGCATTTGAGTCTTTCTCTATGAGGCCTAGCTGGTGCACACTCCTTTCAGCTCTGTCTTCAGCACCAAGTGCTTCAGAGGAAGGCAAAGGTATATCAAATTGGCATCTCCTTAGCTTGTCCTCCAGCTTACAGTTTCCTAATCCCCTGCATCCACAGCCTGGCTCCATCCCTGGGACCAGAAATGTATTCTAGAGGCTTTGAGAAGAGACAACAGGTGAAATCCTCCCCTCTAAAAGATCTACGTAATTCTCAAGTCTATATATTGTTCTATCCCCTTTTTTTGTGCCCCCCTTTTTTTGCTGTGCCTATCTGGATGCTTCTTTCTTCCTGCGCTTCTCACAGAGTTAGCAATTTCCAACAGCTTTGAGCAAACCCCAACTCTCCCTGTTTAAATGCTGATTCAGAGTAATTATTGCTCTTGTGTGAGTGTAATTTAAGGGAAAATCATGCAGCTTGCTGCTGCTTACATTCACCTTTTCCTTCTTGTTTAGGAAGCTGCCTTGTTCAGCACAAACATTCATACAACTCATATAGGAGAGGGCATATCCTTGACTTATCATCATCTGCGATTCTTTTCACTTGACAGGTTGAAAAATGCGTACACCTATTTTCTCTGATGGTTCCCTTATCACTCTGGGCCTTCCTGAGGCTAAATCTGCTCAACCATTCAATTTTGATTCTGGAAGCAATGTTAAGGCCATTAGCTGTGTCCACATAAGGATGCTGTTATAAAACTTGACATGCTTATTCATCATAAATTCAGTAGACATTCTGCTTCAATCTTTCTGGGGTCTGCTTATGCTTCATTTATGATGTAAAGTGAGGGTTTAGGGGGAAGGTGGTGTATTTTTAGATCAGTATTTCTGTCAGGTAGCAGACAGTGTTCGGTATTTCCATATCGTTTTCCACCCAAGGAAATGCACTTAGCTCTTTCCCACTTGCATTGCACATAGTTTGCTCCAGAGTGAGAGAGTGAAAAAGTGCAGTTAGAGAAGTTCAAGAACAGGTGGCTGTAGACAAATGTTCGCTCTGCCTTATCAGTAGGGGACTAGCACCATCCCTTTGCCCACCATTTATTACTTCTGTATCATGATACCATAATTTGAGGGGGAGGTAAAAACATCATATTAGAATCACTTTCCTTGCTGCTGAATTCCATTAGTGGCTTTTAAAGCGAAGCTGCCAAAATCTATATTCCTGAAATGGTACTTGTCTAAATCCATGGAACACCGGTGGTTTCCAGACTGCTAGTTAAATACATCTCACAACAATAATTTTTGGATTGCCAAACTGACTCAATTAAGACATTTGTAACACATTGTATGTTCAGCCTGGACTCATGAAATGGCTTAGCAAAGATCATTAGCCTTGGAAAACTAGAATGTGTTTCCATGGAAGAGGGAAGGAAATAGACTGTAACCTTCTGCTAGCATCTGCCAGCACATTGCTCTGAGCCCACCAGTCCAGGTCATATCTGCACTCAGCCCTGGCTACAGATAAGATTTCTTGTCACTTGGAAAACAACTCTCTGCAACTCTGTTATAATTGCATTTTCTTCTAATTGCCTACATTTGTTCAAATCCAATAAACTAAAAGTGAAATGCAGTGAGGCAGAAAATGTGGAGATCAGCACCAAAGATAATATGAATGCAGTGGCCTGTGAACCAAGGCTCCTGAGTTTTGCACGTGTAGGGGAGTTGAAGACAGCAGAAGAAGAGGTCAGATTTAAGACCATAGTATGGGAAGAGACAATATGGGTCACCATGTCTAGTTTCCAATTTCACAGCCAACCATATTGTAGAATTACTTTCATCAGTTTATTGAGTTCTGCATGTAGAAAATTTTAATGACCAACGCACAGGCTGACACTGTTCTTTCAAATCATCTGCAAATATTTCATGTCATCTTCCCTAGTCCAGGAAGATATGATTAAAAATAAAATACTCCAGCTTCTTGCCCTGCTCACCCCAATCCAACCTCCCATTTTTATTTCATATTTAAATGACATTTGCATTCCTTTCAAGCCACACATCATTTTCCACCTTTTTGAAGAAGCTTTACTTGTTATTAGCTGACCTGGCCACACATCAGAGCATCAGTGCTCCCCTTCCACTTACCTCTACAGCTGCCAAACGTGCTGTCATTCCACCTCAGGTGGAATCATTAACTACAATACCCTGTCTTCTCACAGTCCAATAAGTGCTGAAACCCTGTGGTCGTACACCACAATTAATCTCTTCTGATGTTGAGGTACAGAAGAGATTCATGTTTGATTCTCCCTATTGTGAAGTTGCTCATTAGAGGTTGTAAAATAAGAGAGATGACAGTTATGGGTGGGCTTTTCTTTTCCTTTTCCTTTAGCCTGTACTTGGGCTTGTAGATCATATTTTTTCCCTTTGATTTGCTCTGTTTTATTAGTTTTAGGTAGTTTTTTTATGCAAGTTGCTTTTCATGGTTTTTTTTTCACCTACCAAGCTATATCTTCTGCCTCCAGGCTGTGCTCTGCTTGATGTCCTCAGCTCCCCTTACCTGCAGCTTGGCTCAGATCTCACCAGCTTTTGTTTGACCATACAGTGACCCATATTATTTCATAGAATTTCAAGTATTGCTGTCATACAAATAATACCTAGATGTACTGCTTTACTGATTGCTTGAGAAATTTTATTTGTTCATTGCAGCCCTTTGAGCTAAGCATTCAATATGTTTCCTTAAGTTAGAGCTTGGAAATTTAAAAGTCAAGATATTAATTGTCAGCATTGAGTCTTCAAATGTCTAGAGGGATGTCTCTGCCCTTTTATTTGATAATCTCTGAAAAATCCCAAACTGAGACACTAGTATGAGTTTTAGGGAGTTCTAATTAGGTTCTGTTTTATCATTTATCAGGCATATGAAGGTAAATGCAGAGTTTCTTCTTATATCAGTAAAATTTGTGTAAGAGTCATGGATCTGGGATTAAGGCTCCACAACAGCTTTGATTGAAGTATTTCCTAAGTTCTTTTTTTGTAATCATTATTATAATGGACTCTGGATGGAAATACCTAAACCTCTTCACACTGGATCCCACTGATTTACGGTATTGATTTACCAAATTTCATGAGGACCAAGACAAAAAGGGAGATGAAATGCATTCTTCTCCATTTGAAAGCATTTCAAATGGAGAAGAATGCATTTAGTTTATACCCTAAATCAGGCACAAAGACCTGGATCACTTAGTGTTTTATTGTATTTCTAAAATAAGTTTTCAACTTTCCTCTGTGTTTTTCCAGCATTTTCAAATAAACCTAAATGATTAAAATAAAAATGAGGGTATTGGTACAGCAACAATGAACTTTGCAATAGCTAACGTTAAGTCACCTGGTCTTTACTGTGGCATGCAAAATCTCATGGAGCCAGAAGAGAGGCACATTGACATTAACAATACCTGGACAGAATTGCTGATTTTAAAAATTCTTTTAAAATCAGCATGTTGGCAGATTGGGCAGGGAGAATCTTGAAGACTCTTGCTAGATAATGCTGAACTAATGTTCATACTTAAGTCCCATCTGTCTCTGAACTACAGGTACCACAAGTAGGACCCCACAGAAATGCCTCTCTCCTCATGGGACCCTCAGAATTATCTCTGCCTTCTGTTTCCAGAACAGAAGTTTGATTCTCATAGTCCTGAGAAATAGGCAGCTGCAATGACCCATTAAATGTAGACTATTAAAACATTCTTTGGAGGAGGGACTGGGAGTTTTACCAGCAGCCCATAGAGTCATGCTTATTTTTGGGCTCTCAACAAACATGAATGTTTAAGAAAACCCTGCTAAACTTGAGCAACAGCTTCACAGGAGGTGGGCATATTCCCCTCATTCCAGAGTGACACGTGACCCCTGGGTACAAGATGCTTCAGAAAGTTGGGCCTTGTACACCACAGGAAGCTGGAATCTGCTCCANAGGAAGGAAGGAAGGAAGGACCTGCAGGCCAACCATGTAGGCATGTGATAGACATCTCACTGCTTCTGTGAGACAGGTCAAGAAACATCTCTGACTATATCAGATTAGATTAGGCAAAGACCCCAGGAAGCTCTCTCTTCTATTTTCCAAGAATTGTTGTTTTCTTATCATGCATCCAAAATGTAGGAAAATGACCTTCAAGAGCTCTGTGAAAAAGAGTACTTGTGGCAGAGATCATGTAGCAGCAGTTATAGTAGAAGTACTCCGCCCAGTTTGGACAATCTCTTCCAACTTTTTTTCCAAATTTGTTCAGAAAGCCACGGACTTTGAGTAGCATTTAGCAAACATCCATATTGCTACCAGACAGGTACAGGCTATTTTACAGAAATTTATGAATGTAGATGTGACTGCTCATAAACGTAGTGATGAAAAATAGAGCAGCCTATGCTTTCTACATTGCAATGGTATCCTCCGTGTAATGACTTCAGATACATTTGTAACTGATGTCAAATCTGTCACCACTCTAGCTGTAAGAGGAGGAGAAAGCTGAGTCATGTGTGCAGATTGCTAAATAAAGCAGCACAGAGCCCTCTGTGTACTCCTGCAGGGTGCTGGTGTTCCCTGGGGCATATCTATGTGCTACACACCCCTTTTCTTGCAGAGGAGTGGGCAAGGACCAAAAGGAAGCAAGTTTTGGTGGTGCCAGGGAGAACTGCTGTGGGCAGCAGATGAAACAGTGCCCCAGAGAACATGGATGATAGCACAGAGCAGGATCATGGGTTGCCTCTGTTTAATATAGAAGACAGACCAGCTGTTTGGCTTGTGTACACACAGGGAAATTGTGGCAGAAGTAGGAGATGGCAAACCAGTCATTAATGTATTTGCTGGAATTTCAAAACACTATGGCAAGTTTGCAAAAAGAATAAAACTTCTGCTAATTCCATGTCATATAAGAATTGCTGCTGTCCCTGACTACCAGGAGGAAGAGCCTGTCATTTCTAGGCTACATACAAACACAGCCCCAAATCTCTCTCTTTTTATTTCATAATAGGTTTAGTTCAAGCTTGTCTTCTGTCAAGAGGTCTGCAGAAAAATGTGCTCCTGCACAGGCAGTCATTCACTCCAGGTCTAATTCTTCATGGGTCAGGCAATCCAGCAGCTCCACATGGGACCTTAATGAAACATTCCAAGAAAGCTCCAGGGACAGACAGTCATTAAAAGCTGTTAACAGCACCACAATTAAAAACAAATTAACAGGAAATCTGAAATTGCCTTAAGAATTGTTTCTGTCTTGTGTCACATCTCATAAATCTCAAATTACCACTAAAATTTGACTTAGCATTTCAGAGTAGCTGCAAGATCAACAAGCCACTACAAAATAGTTAAAAACCTGCAAAATTTGCTTTCTTAGCACTAAGACCAGAGGATTTCCCTGATGGTCTGAATGGCACTGATGCTTTTAAAATCCTTTATTTACTTCAGAGGGAAGAAATAGCAAAAGAGAAGTAGCTTCAGCTGTATTTGTAATGAATATTTTTCCTGCATGTTTTATGCTGAACTTGAAATGAGTTAACCCTTTTTAGCCAAATCATCCTTCATGTCACAGGAAGTATTAGGTAGTTTCTACATCCTCATTTAAACAGGTGTTTGTTATAAGACCTAGATAATGAATGAAATGAAAATTTCTTCCAAAAAAGTGTGGGTTGAGTTTCCCAGCATTTTAGGAATGGTTAAGCTTAAAGATTGGAAGGATTTTGTCTTATATTAATACATTTGTAAAAATACTGAGACAGAGGAACTGTATAAGGTTTTGACTCCATAGAGAACAGAAAACTTGTTTCAAAATAAATTACGAACCTATACATATATGATAGTGAAACTATAGGTATCTATTGTAAGCTCCGCGATTTAAAAGACAGTGACAGGATTGGTTTTGCAGCAAAACAAAATTTAAACTCAGTGTGTCAAAATAGCTATGGTTTCATTAAAAGCCTGATGCTATCAGGTATTTCATTAAAAGCTCAAATCCTATGGAAAAATAATTATGTGATGATCTCAACTTTTACTTAAAATCACTACAATTGGTTTTATGGCAAATCCTGCCTGGATGCAGAAAAACAGCTAGAAAATATATCCCAAGTGCATTCTACAGACTCAAAACCTGAAGACAAATAAAAGATCCCATAGATAATAGACTTTACAATTCCAGGTCTTTTGTGAACTCATCTTCAGATTTTTTTAGGGCTGACAATCCTGATTCCTTAAGAAAAAAAATCTAATAATTTGCATTGTCAAAGAATGTCAGAAAATATAGCTTGTCATTTTCGTCAGCTTACCAGTTTTTTTATTATTGCTAATAATGCAGCTTCTTTTATTATATTAGTTAGACTGCAAAGTTCTTCACCAAGCTTTGGGTTATTTTTTTTCCCTTGCACATTAAAATTTTTGTTTAATCTACAAAGTGATTATCAAGTACACTGTGTCATGTAAAGCCCATTAATTTAAGCTTCCAAACCTGCATGCATGATATTCATTTCTGCTTTCTGCCAGGCAGGTCAGTGCTAACTAAAAGCATTTCAAAGGAATGGATCCATCCTCACAGCCCAGCACAGCAAGGGCCAAGGCAGGGCAGCAGGCAACACAGAAAAAAAGGAACTGAAAAGTGTTTGAACAAAGCCAGTCCAGGACACCAAGAGACAAGGGACTATTTTTGTACAGAATTTTAGTTCCTGAGATGTCCAGATGAGGCCACTGTAGTTTTATTATCTCGATTTCAAGAAAAATTTAATTTGGTTACCTCAGAGTTTCCTGTCTCCACAACTGCAAGCATACTCAATAGCCTGTTTTTCTGTTGGAGAACAAAGAATAGGAAATGTTTTTTCTTTTTTGTTTTTTTATTTGTTTGTTTGTGGGTTTTGTTTTGTTTTGTTTTGTTTTGTTTTGTTTCACACAGTCGTTATGATACAGAGGCAGGAAGGGAGCTGGACAATGAAAACTGCAGATGTGGAATTTCCTTTTTAGATCCCCTTTGCTGCTGCTTGATGTCTGGCAGGCAGTGGAGATACGGCAGGAGATGCTGTGAGGCTGAAGCAGAGCAAGCATTTTTCTTTGATAGAGATCCCCCGGTGAAGCTTTCCAGCAACAACCCAGCCCAGACTCTGCTGGGCTGTATCACAGGCCTAGTTTCAAATGGACAGTGTGATGCAAAGCCAGGGAAGGATACAGAGCACTTTGGCTGAGTCACACTGTTAGGAAATGAGGATTTCTGTGGTGAGAAGCCGCAGCAGGCACTGCCAAGTCCCCAGGCAGTGAACTCCAGTGTGTTTTGGAGATGGGGACAACATTCTCATCCAAAAATATCTGGCCAGTCATGGGGGAGCGCAGTGGCTATAGGAAGACTGTGCTTCCTTTTGTTTTGTTTTAATTTGTTATTAAAAGCGACCTGCAGAAGAAAGAGCTCTGAAGTGACCATGGGCCGTGGTCACAGGTGGGAGCCCAGCCACAGGGAACAAAGCTGGTCTCCGGCAGATTCTAGCAGATTCTCTGCAGCAGATTCCTCATTTCAGAAGTGAGACTAAAAGAAGGGAAATGCCTAATTTTGCAAATGGTCTCTAAATAGCCTTTTTCTTCCCTTTGCGTTTGCCACTGCAGAAGAAAAATGCCATGTTCACATCCATGGATGCTCTCTGATAATAACTGTGTTTTAACAGCAGCTGGGCAGAAAACCTAAAGGCAGAGCTTATGAGGGGCTCATGCTTTCACTTCTCCACCCATTTAGGATGAAAGGCCACACTTTAGGGCCCCATCATGCAAGGCCCAGTCTTTCCCAAGCCACTGGGTTTCCTCTTCCCCCCTGAGCATCTCCTCTGCCTGCAGTGGCAGGGGTATCTCTGCCACTCCAAGCAGCATGTGGGGATGATGGTTAACAAGAACACTGAGTCATTTTGGCTGCGATGGCAATTAGTATAACACTTGTTTGTAAACTGACAAATACTGGCAAAAAGTGCTTGTGAGGGAGGGATCTGTGACTCACAGGCTTCCAACTCACTCTAACCAGATACAACTGGCCTCAGCCTTTTTCAGGCTCACCCAGGAACTCCAGAGAACGCAATATTTCAGCCTCAGCACCAGCTGGTTTTATGCCACATAGCCCTGTTCAAACACACATTTTAATTGAACGGCTCACTCAGCTCACCTCCGTCTCGCACTGCTCGCTGTGGTCCTGACTGGTGCAGGACCCCACTTGTCAGACACAGCTGCAGGAATGCCCCCTCTCTGCCCTCTCTTCCCAAGCAGATGCAGCTCTATGAGGGACCCAAAGCTCAAAGGAGACTGAGTGGTGCTTGGCAGTAGGAAGGGACTGTGGGAATTGACTCCAAAGTAGCTGCTGGAGTGCTTTGACTTCCAGCTGCAGTTTCTGCATAATCCTTTAGCATCTGAGTCTACACGAGGTTTTAAGGTGAGGATCTCTGAAACGAGATGGTAAGGGAGGGTACACTCATCACCAGATCTCTCAGAAGGCAGAAGGTGATCTTCGTCACCATGGATTCAATGGAGAGGAAAAGCCTTGAAAGTCTTGTAGTATTTGTTGCAATTTTCACCTAGTTTGAATGATACCCGAAGTTTTGCAGATCCTTTTTATGGTCCCCTTTGAGTTTAAACTCAGTGCATACACATTCCTGTAGCAATACAATTTCCTTTCATCAGCAGAGCTCACTTCAGCTGTTGTTGGGTATTATTATTCCTCTCTGCTCCTTTCCTCTTCCACCAGCCCCTCTATATTGGATCTAAATGTCATTTATAGTTCAAGCTATTTGACTGCTAGTCCCTCTGTACCCCAGAATAGCCCAGGAAGACATGAAAGTTCACAGGGAAAGGAACATCAAGAGGCTCCATTTCCTAGAGCACAAAAGAATCAGATCCCCAAAATCTGTTTGATAGGTGTAAAAGTAGCACAGAACATTTAGGACGGAGTAATTTGGTTAGAACTGTGTGGTATGACTGCTCATACTGGGTGCCGTGGGTAGCAACAAATTATCCCAGTAGGCACAGATACAACTGCAAAATGTCACTGCTGCAGTGAATTTGGCACCCTTTCTGGAAAGAAAGAGGCCAATCCTCATCACAAAGGATGGATAAAAGCTAGAACTTTTTGTGAACATTTTTTTTTTTAACTTTGCAGAAAACAAAGACTGACACATAAAGTCTTTATCAGTGTTTTTGCAGCATGCAAAATTTTATGGGAGACTGGTAACTACTTCAGAGAAATCAGGAACAAAAATAGAAGTGATTATGAAAACATCCTTTAAATATGAACTGAAATGATGGCTTCTTTGCTTGTTTCCATCTTTAGCTTGCTTGTTTGTTTTTTTTGAAATCACTCTTGCTAATTGTCCTGCAGCCATGGTATGTACCAGATAGCCAAGAAAGCTGACATGGTGAAGTTATATACAGCATCCTTGTGACCTTTTTGCAGTGAAGATACGTATCTGTCCAATAAAGCCCAGGCCACATGACAGTGACAGCTGTCTTGTGGCATTCAGTTTGAATTGAACAGGTTTGCTCACAAGTCAGGAGCAAGTGTTTCATTACAGACTGTGCACCAAGATCAACATAAGCCCCCAAAAGTGAAACTTTCCCTCAGCAGCTATGGAAACTGTTCCGGTGGACTGAGATGCACTTCACAGGCTCCTCCTTGTCTCCTTGCTTTGACTTTCCCACCTCCTGCAGGCTGTCTTCCTCTGTTGGCATTTGCATATTGCAAGGGATTAAAACCTCAGTTCTCTCAGCAGTGAACCGGAGTGTTATGGGAACAGAGCACTCAAAGAACGACGAGGGAAGGAGCATGGTTTTCCTTAGGAAAGGCCCGAAGCTGCCTGCGTGGGAAGACGCCCTTCTCGCAGGGAGAGAGCCCAAGTCACTGCTGAAGCGGGGATTGCGTTATGTCAGCTTGAGCCTTATAATGAAAGGGATGACCAGCACGCCCGACTTCTTGTGGGGACTGCACGAGGTGCAGAAACTAAACCTTTCACGCAACCAGCTGGTGGTGATTCCTCCTTCTCTGGGCAAGCTGGACAGGCTGGTAGTGCTGAACTTGGGTGGCAACTGCCTCAAGTGCCTGCCTAAGGAGATCGGGCTGCTGAGGAACCTGAAGGTCTTGTTTGTCAATATGAATTGCCTGAAAGAAGTGCCAGCAGAGCTCAGCTTGTGCAGGAAGCTGGAGGTTCTGAGCCTCTCACACAACTGCATCTCACAACTGCCTTTGAGCTTCACCGACCTGACAAGTTTGAGGAAACTGAACCTCAGTAACAACCGCTTTGTGCAAATTCCCCTCTGCATTTTCGCCCTGCGAAGCTTAGACTTCCTGCACCTAGGGTCCAACAAGCTGGAAAACATCGCAGAGAGTATCCAGTATCTGGTCAATCTGCAAATCTTTATCGTGGAAAATAACAACATACGCAGTCTGCCACGGTCGCTGTGCTACATCAGCACTCTGGAGTTACTGAACGCTGATTACAATGCCATACAGACCCTCCCAGACGACCTGTACCTGCTGCGCCGGCTGCGCCGCATCGCCTGGAACCCCATGGACAAAGGCCTCCACATCGCCCACAACCCCTTGTCCCGGCCCCTGCCCGAGGTCGTCGAGGGGGGGCTGGATGTCCTCTTCAACTACCTCAAGGACAAAAAGGAGCACAACTGAGCTCCCGCCGAGCTTGGGATTAAGCCTGTCATCAAGACTCAGTCGCATAGGAGAGCTTTCCTGCACAGGCATTTCCTCTTCATAATGCTTGGATTTTGAAGGCTGTGGATGGCTTTAGTAACAGCTGGAGCAAAGCAAGTAAAGTATGATGGCCTTCATTAGGTGTGTGAAGAGCAAACTTTCTAAAAACAGCCACTTCTGTAACCTTCGCTGTGGTACTTGGGGGGTTTTTTTAGAAAAAAAATACAACAACAAACTCGCGATAAAATATTTGCTCTTCATTTGACAGAAACAAATTAAAGCAGACTGCCAGACATGCAGAAATGTGTATTTGACAGCTATTAGGCTGGAGAAATATAAGTTAGACTTCCCGTGATTGTAATTGCATTTCTGCTCCTGCTCACTTCTTCATACACAGGTAAACCATGACATAAACAAACACTGCTATCTAAGTGAATCTCAAGGAAAATGTTTGCTCTTGGCAGTGAATATATCCTGAGCTATATTAGCTCACAGACAATATATTACTGGTCCGTTCAATACCACTTGTTGTTTACCCCACAGCTGAGCTCTGGCCTGTATAAATTACAGGTAGAGATTGCCAGTGACAAGAAAATTTGCCGGTCCTTTGGAACTAGATCCCAAACTTCCCCAGAGCTCCTACATCCCCTGGTGAGACAAGCAGCCCTTCACACTGAGCCTCCTAGGGTGCTGACAGCAGTGTTTCACATCAGCTGGGAGCAGCATCCTCACAAAGTAGAGGAAGGACTGTGGCTTCTTCCCTCACACAAAGGATGGAGTTGCTCATTGCTAGTGCTAGATGCACAACTGTTCTCCATTTCTTTTCCTGTATCCCAGTGATCTGAGCTATGGAGTAACTTTGCTCAGGAGGCAGTACATCTCCTAAAGGTGAAATATTTCTTTCAGGAAAAGCAACAACAACCCAGTCATCACCTTAAGTAAGAGCTTCAAAAACAAATAGTTATTTCTGGGATTTTCAGTATCAGCCAGTAGCATAAAAGTCAGGTATTATGTGGTTTCTTATATTGATCTTCTGTGGATGTCCTTCATCAAAGTTTTATCTGGTAATAAAGAGGTAGTAGGAAAGAGCTGTTAACAATTTATGCAACTTGGTTTCTTTTGTTCCCTCACACCAGTGTAAAACAGAAGCAGCTCTGTTGAAATTAGTTGAGATAAATGCTTGTAATGGCAGTGTAAGAGAGGAATGATTCTGTACTTCTTGAGCTAATTATGAGTATTCAAAGCCATTTTCAAAGTTCTTCCTATGTCAAATCTCAGGAATCAATTACTTTCTGAAACATAATTTGTTCAAAATTATGGAAGGCTGTGGAAGACTGATCCTGCTTCTAGTGAAGTTAATGGACAATGCCTAGCTGGGGGAAAAACTCCTCAGCAGAGGTAGGAGCAGCCTGAAAACAGCAGACAATAACGTAATTCATAGGTACATGCAAGTAAACGCAGCACCTTTGGCCACATTGGCATTATCAGTGTGGTATTGAATGCTGGCAATGAGGAATCAGTGCTTACAGAATATTCCTCCCTGGGTCTGCCTGCCCTGATATTTTATTGTGTTGGATTGTTTTGTGTATGGCTTGTTATCTTAATTGAGAATTTCAGTGTTAGGCCCAGAAATCAAAGTCTCCAAGTGTGCAGTCAAGGACAAATCTTATGTTTCTAGCAAACATGAAACAATTTTGAAGGGCATTTTTGCTCAAGCATTAAGAAAAAAAAGCAATAAAACAAATATTTTGTGAATTTTTGTTACTTAGTATGTGTTTCAAATGCAAAGGTATTTTATGTGTAGCTTTACATGTATTTATTTAACCAATGCAAAATTCTAAGTTTTTAATGAACAATGCATCTAATAAATTAATATGTGATTCCGTTAGTGACAAGGAATAAAGCTGCAATTATTTTTAGAAATACCAAGAGATAATTCTTGGAGGGGATTAGGGCCAGATTATTAACTTTTCTAAATGCCCATTTCATATCCCTAAGTCTGGCATTCACGTAAACACTGCAATATTGCTTTGCAGGAAAATTAGATGCCTGTGGCATTAATCACCTGAAAAGATTTTCCACATGTCAGTATCCAGGATTATATGACACCGGATAGCCTCTGATATGATCTGACTAGAAGAGGTATGCACAGTAATTTACATTCAAGATATGAGGCTGGACTGTGTGTTCATTAGGATACCACTGCGAGGGTGGGAAACAGTGAACGATTCAAGAAAATGATCTCCAGACAGAAGACTAAAAGGTGAATTTGACATAATCAAATGCATCTGCAAAAGCAGTTATAATATGAAGTGCAATACCAATAATTTAAAATTAAATTATTCAATTGAATAATAATGACCTTTTACTCAAGCTAATAAACCTTTGCAAGCATATGAAACACATAAAAGTGACTGCCTTTTTAAACAGAATAATAAAATTGATTGAATAAATGGTGCTTTAATGTATAATTTAGATTTTACCATTAAGAAAATAATTTCTAGTGATCTGCTTTAGTTTTTTTTTTCATTCGTCAGTCAAGGCCCCCATAAATACCCTTCTCAGAGATACAGAAAATTATCTCTCATGACTGAGGGTAGTGTTCTGAATTCTTCCTGTAAAAAGAAAAGACTGTATACCTCTCTTATTGTATAGGAGTATGCATGAAAGGCAAATAATGTCATATGTATTTGCATCTGAGTGGGAGCAAGACAGAAGAAGAAGCAAGGGCACAGGAGGGAGATAGAATGCATAATGTCACGTGCTGGCTCTAGTTTTGAGCAGGGCATTAGAAAAGAACTGGTGGACCTCAGCATTGTCATCTGATATTAGCTGTGCAGATGACAGGGAAAAAAGGAACTGAAAGGCTACAGGGCCTGTAGTCACATCTCATCATATATGACAACAGTACCACTTCTGGGTGTATCAAATGATACGAGTTTAATTTTATAACCTTTCAGAGAACTGTATGTGGAATATTACTCTTGTTTCTGGTAAGTACTGAAGTTTTCTCAACCTAAGCCTCACAGCAGCATAACTTCTGGTGCATCTATTATTTTTGTTTGCGATAGTATTCTTCAAAGGAATGGAAAATGTGTGATCCACTTGTGGAAGGGATCATTTTCTGGCGTAGTGGCTTTTCTATGGCTGACACTCAGAGAAGCTCTCAAGATACTTAGAAAAACTCTAGAGGTGGACAAAACGAAAGTGCAAAAAACACGACCAAAGTAGAAAGAATATAGTCAGGGATCAAGTTGGTTGGGATAAATGTAATATGCAATAGGCTGTAGAATTTTCTTCTCAGCTGTCGTCAATCACACTGGTCATACATTTGGTCAGATCTGGTAAAAAGGCTCCACCTATGTTTATTTTAAATTGAAAAGGAAGCTGCATTCTGTGTAAAGTTTAAAGTCTAGTCAACAAGCAAAACCTTTGATAACTGGAAGGTTTCAGACTTTTGGCCTAACCAAAGTTAGTGATTCAGGATTTGACTGAAAGAAAATAATTTTCTTCTGAAATATTGCTGTAATACCTGACTGGAAGTTAATGCTGAAATGTCTTGTACCTATTGCTCTGAGGTTACTTGCCAGCTCTGGCACATGGGCCAAATTCTTAGCGCCACTTGTGACTGGTAAATTCCCAAATACATTGCCTGTCCCAGCACCCATGGGCATGTCATCTGGCCAAGAACACCAGTCTTGTACATGAGCAAAGCAGCAAGAAGCTACAAAGACCAATTTCCAAGATATGGAAATTTTCCGAGATGTGGACTGAAGTGGTATTTCAAAATAGAGTTTTTCAGAGTCCAATTGAAACATCTTGAAATTCAGATTTAAAATTTATGATTATTAATCTGGATGAAAAATATGTCAACATTTTATTTTGGCCAACTTTTTCTCCAATATTTTCTCCGTACTTTTTTTTTTTTCTTTTC
>WAAG01007676.1:41875-60408 GCA_013390105.1 Tichodroma muraria | reverse complement strand
GCTCCCCGCTCCCCGCTCCCCGCCGCCGCCGGGAGGGCGAGGTGCGGCTGGCTCTGGGCGCGGGCGCTCCTGCCCCCGGCGCCGCCCTCGGAGTCCCCTCCCAATGTCACCGCAAGCCGGCAGCGGCCCCGCAGGTAGCGAGGGGAGCCGCCAGCCGCCTCTCCGGCAGCCCTGCGGCCAGCAGGCAGCGCGGCGCGGCTCAGCCGTGCAGAGGTGACCCGCTACTGCTGCTGCTGGAGGAGGCGAGACCGACACCGGGGTGTGGGAGGGAGACGCCGGCGCTTGCCATTCACCTCCTGCCGCCCAGAGGGAGCCCAGCCTCCGCGGCCGCCTCTGCCGACTGCCGGAGCCGGGGCCGCGGGGCGGCGGCGGGAGCTCGCCCGGCCCGGGGGGACGGTCGGACCAGGGGAGTCGACCTCCCGGGCTGGCAAGCTCCACATCGGCACCTCCCGAGGCGCTGTGGCCCAGGGGAACGCAGCAGGACCGCAGGAAACTCTAGTCCCTCCGCTGTCCAGGAGCTGGAAACCGAATCTCCCTCGCAGGCAAACAAGCAGGCTTCTCGGAGCCGCCGGGCCGGCTGCCTTCCAGCCTCAGAACTTGGAGGGGTGGGCGATGAGGGATGCCTGGTCCTGTCAGGGAAGAAGGTGGGAGCGCTACACCTCGCCTCCGGCCGGTGCTGCCGCTCCAGAAAGTACTAATGGCATCCATACACCCGGCCTTTGATCCACGGCATCTGAAAACTGGGTTTGTATGTATGGCAGCAGACGAATTAAGACGAATAATTTCTAAAGCATTTTACTCACTTGATAATAATCTCCTTTTAATCCAGGGTTTTTTTCTACTTCCTTTGCAGCTAGATAAATTCTGGTATTTGAAGCTTCAATCAATCCTTTTGAGACTACTTGTGCATTATTGCAGGACACCGTCTGGGATTTGCGCAGCATAACTCACTCCTACACCATCATTCTCCAAGTAACTGGAGTTAATACAGATTAGACAGCTACATTAGCCTACTCAATATCATTTGTTTCAGGGCTGGATTTAGTGTTTCCTGTGTTGTAATTACTGCAGTCATCTACAAGGTACCAGCATAAAGCCTAACTGATAGCATAACTAACCAGCAAAGCAAGATTGATTCAGCTTTGAGAGCTTGAAGTCAAAACAGAGATACAGAGATTCAAAGCTGTGAGCAGAGACACAAAGATGGGAGCTAAGTAAATAGCATTATAAGCTACACAAAACTGAAAGGAAAACCCTGAGAAGGCACAAGAGAGATTTGACCTTGTCCGAACACTTAAACACAGTAATACACAAAAATCTAGCTTGATGGAACTACCCACTTATATAAAGCCACTCATGCATAAATGTTTGCAGAATAAGGCCTGTATTGAACAAATCATCATAATGAAGTTAAACAACCTTTTCCATTCAGAGATTAGTCTTTGAGCATCTCTCATGAACAATATTTTGCTTCTCACAATAGGAGTTTCTTCACAATCTTCCTTGTTAAATTTTTAATGTTCCATAGTGTAACACGTAGCAGGAAAGATCCTGCTGTCACAGGAATTGGTAACAGTAGACTCAGGCTGCCACCAATGACAATCTAGATGGTGAACAGGGAACGTGCAACATTGGCCATGTCCAATTCAATTGCATAGGTTGTTCCTTTCTCTGAGCTCCCTTAAGAACCAAATACTATGGAGGTTTAGTCTGTGGTCGCTTTTCAAATCGAAGCAATCCCAAACTCCTATGTAAGTTCAGAACTGAGTACCGAGTCTGTAAAATTGATGTTCTGTTAGATTTGGAAGGAAATGCAACGACAGCTCCTTTCTTTTTTCAGTAATAAAACCTTGACTATGTATAGCACTGAACTTTATTAGGAGGAGTTATCAAAAATATTGTTTTGAAGAACGCTTTTCCTTGGGCAAGGCTTTGTTGTACAGCCAGTCATACTGCAGACCACAGGGAGGAAAAAGGCTGATATTTAGATTAGTCTTATATTAAGACTCAAGGTGTTATTGGAAAATGGCTGTTCAGAAACCTGCCCTATGTCAGAATGGAAAAAAATACTCTCCATTATCAGAGTGTCATCCAGCTCTGAAATGTTTTAAAATGGATATATGGTCTAAAGCTCTCTTTTGACATATAGTCAAAATTTTCAGAGCTTAAAAATACACTTAAGCATAAAAAAAGTATCTAATGCTCAAAAATACCAAGCTCAAAATTATTTCAAATGTGTTTCTATGCTCCCTACCTCTGAAAATCACACTTCCTAAAGTGCCTAGATAAGGATTTAGGGCGTCTAACTGCATCCACTCAGGCTCGAAAATTTTAGCCTACCTCTACCTATGCTTCATGATAAATGTATCAGAAAGTTTCAGGCAAGCTATAAAAGTATTCTCAAAAAAGCAATGCAGACTTGAGCCATTAGAAGAGAAGACACTGACCTAATAAAGTACTTGGCTGTGTAATTCAGCTCATTCTCGTATGTGGAAAATAGCATCTGAAGCCCAGCTTTTAACAGACATCTGTAGTAGAAGGAGAAAAATTAATCTGAAACGCCTCCATATTATGGGAGTTTTATTATTAATATCTTTCCACTATTCCCCAACATTTTCCAAATCAATGTGCTTATTGCTCTGAAGTCTCCCTCTCTGCTATCACTCCAACTCCTGTGTATAATATCCTATATTCCACCCTATAAATATGAAATCTTTATCAGGAGTCTTTGACTTAGTGGAAAAGGATAAGGATAAGGAAATGAGGGGGGAAGAAAAGAAGAAGTTAAATCATGACAGACTTAAGACTTCCTAAGGGGACAATGAGTGGAGCTATTGGAGAATATCCCTGCTCTGCTAGCCAGATCCAGTCTAACCAGATGCAATCTGGCTAGCAAGGTTTGCTACACCCAGGCCAAGGCCTGGGATCAAAGAAAACAATAATTCATTGAAGAACTTCAGGATGAGGAAAAGAAGTAGGATTTAAAGGCCTGTCAGCAGCTGGAGTAGAACTTCTCTGCTGGAGAAGCTCTACTAGCAAAGTCTCCCAGTGCACAGGGGGAAATGACAAGGTTGATAGGAATTTACTAAGTCTTCAAGGAAAGGCAAAGGTCTAAGCACGAAGAAATGCAAATATTTATTGTTGTAGGCCTTTGCTCGGAGTACATTTTGATGGATAGAAAGCGTTTGTTTTCAAGAAACTCTTTTTGTGTTATCTTGGATTGGCATTCAGTATAACAATTTACCAAGGGAAAGGACTGAATGTAAACCAAACGCAACTGGGGCTGTCATGCTAACCTTGTTAGGAAGCAGGGCTGTGTCAGGCAAAGAAATTAAATTTAAGCTCAGAATCAAAGAGGGACTGAAGAGGATCTAAAACATTCTGTATTCCCAAGCAATGAAATATCTTGGAAGGCAGAGCTAGGGTAAAAATCGAAGGCTGCTCATTCTCCGGACAGTAGGTATGAATAACTGCATGGGATAATTGCATTGCTTCCTCATACTAACCACAGTACAGCAAAGTTTGTTGAATTTAGACCAGGTTTTTAACTACAAAAAATTAGGGAATCAAAAATTAAATCCTGATGAAAGCATAAACATTTCCTCCATCAGTGCAGAATCACTCCCACCCCTTAAAGTCATCTCTTGCTGGAACCAACAACCCTGCCTGAAACCAAAGAATGCTTCTGACACTGAAAATAAACCTAAAGCACTAAATGAAAATCAGCAAAAACCACATCCTAGCAGGACTGAACTTGACTGGTAGGGCTTCCTGCATAACAGTGTCACTGTAGGTTACTGCAAAAAATTGAAATCCTTGCACTAAGTCAGGTTCTCGACAGAATTGGTGACAGTAAACTTCAGTTTAGGTCTCAGTGCTTCACGCCTTGTTACTTACACTGATGGTGAACGTGTGCCAAACTAAATATTGCAGTTTATACCAAACACACATATTGCAATGCAGCTACAGAATGAGTGCAGAAGAAGCAAGAAGAGGATGACCTAGGTTCTGCAACTGCAAACCATGAGTTACTGAACAAACCAAAGCCTTGACTTTGCAGGTTTTTTCTGTGTGGGCTATAGATTGCACCAGTGGCTCCACTGAGGCCTGTGCAGGCCAGTGTCAACATCAAACATCTTGCAGGATCAACACCCACCAGAGGAAGAGCTGTGTAACTAATAGCATTGAGGTGAAACTGAAACTGAGAAAAATACCATACTACCAAATACAGGACAAAGCAATGCCAAAGGAAAACACTTCCTCACTTGTCTGAAATGATCACAGACTTTTCATCAAAAGACATGGAGGAAAACCAATACAGAACTGCTGGAGAAACCACTGCAGAGAGAGTATCACACTGTGTACTAAATGAAAGAGGGGGGTAGTGCAAATAATACAAAATTCCAAACCAAAATGATGTCTTATGCTGCCTAGATTGTACCTCCTGCTGAAAGGCAGATGCATTTGCTTCTTTACATTTTGGCAATATTTACTGTGTTGGTTGTACAAGTAGGGAATGATTGTAACAAAGTAACCTTAATGTTTTTCTGCACATTGGTTAAAACATGCAACAATTTATCATCAATCTGAACAATAACTTTATTTCTTGCTCCACTGACAGGAAAAAGGCAGCTGTTGAAATCCCAGACAAAGCACTATTACACTATTATTGTTAGTTTTTTCAATACCATTTTCTCTCAGTTTCAATATTTGTTGCTATGCAAAGTTTTGTGTAAAACCAAGGGACAAGAAGCAAGGATCCAAAGGACAGAAAATGTGATTTTATCACTAGTATGAACTCAGAAACATCATATTCATATGACACAAAATGCTGAACAGCGTAAGCCTTCTCTATTGTTCGAAACATTTTAATGGGGAGACTTTATTGAAATAGCCTCCAAGTGAGGTATCATCTCTTAGAGCTTGCATAACCACTGTGTCATGTTCTCTGGCCACTTTGACAATAGTGCAGCTGTGTGCCCAGGCCAAATCTGGATCAGATTTTCCAGGAAAGACAGACATGTGCAGATCTTGTACTGAATACTGTGGGGCTGCTGCTTAAAAAAACCTGCCAAAAAAACAACAACAAACAAACAAACAAACAAACAACAACACCAAAAACAAACAAAAAAAGAGAGATGGAGTTTTAATTTCGTTTTCTGCTCACATTGCACCAGTATAAATGACTAGATAGCATTCAAAGATTGAAAGAGTCAAGGTAAATGGTTAAATTATCGGAGCAGTTCTATTAGTACAAACTGTAGACTTCAGGGGTCTTTTACTGACCTATGCTCAGGGCAGAAGCCATAGTTTTTATTAGGTCTACTAGCACTGGATGCCATTTTTCAGACCAAATGCCCTTTCACTTGATGCTGGACACTTAACCTCTGCCAAAAAATCACACTGCTCAGTTTTATCTCGCAGAGCAAAAACACTTCAATATCTTTCGGCAATACTTGTTTGGGACAGAAGGTGAAAGGGCAAGCCAGAAGTTAGTTTACTGTCTAAAACAATCATCAGACAGGCTGAAGTGGAAGCAATACATGGTTCCCTTCTTGCTGACAAGATTTCACCATCACTTTTTTCACATTTTCTGTGTAGGCTGCATTTCAAGGAAGCTTTGTACATTGCCAGAACAGACCTGTTTTAAAGCATTTTGTTGCTCTCCACCACAAAAAAAAACCCCTGAACTCCCCCCCACCCCCGCCAAAAAAAACCCCAAAACTAATAAAATCAAAACACCTGTCAAGAAAATTCTTTAGGAAAAAAAAATAACTCCAGCCCTCAAATCCCGAAATCCAACCCCATTCCTATAGCTTTGAAAGCAATTTCACGGCACTTTTTATTCCCCTACAACCACCCCCTTAAATTATAGTTCAGACTTCTAGCTTCGTTCTCGGAAGTTAGAGCTGTAACTATTACCTACCTACAAAAAAAGAATATTATTGATCTTGTCCCTTTATAATTCTGCCAAAAACTCAAGAAGATCTGGCTTTGTCCTAAATTTAATCCCATGTTCCCTTTGCCTCAGCATTCAGAGACAAAACAGTCCTCTGGGATAGCAGAGCCTACAAAAAACAGTGTCCCTGCCAATGGCCAGCTGTTCCCAATTCTCTCATTTTTCAAAGGGACAATTTTTCAGAAAGCAGCCAAGTTCACATTTGCATTGCCCTCCACTGGTGTAATTATTCATATCATATTATATTGAAAACAACTTTCTCTCAAACCATGACAGCTTTTTTTTTTTTAATTTGCATAGTGAAAATTAAAAGATTTGATGCAATAGAATATGAAACCCTTAGAGCTTTCCAGTGCTTTTGTTGGAGTAGTTCACACTCTCCTTTGAAACAGATTTTGGCTCTATTTGTGGCAGCTGGTTGAAGATGAGCAACATCTAAAAACCTGAAAATTCACAAATGCCTGCCAGATTGAAGGAGCAAGATGATAGGATACCTTGTCATTGGTAGCTTGATAAAATGGTTATGAGAACTCCATTCTTATTTAATATGTATCTGCCTTTGCAGATGCATAAATGTCCCTTAATGTATACCCTGTGAATTCACAGCACGAGGAACCCGAGAAGATCCCACACTTGTCTGAGGAAAAGTAAACACTTGAAAACTAAAGAAAATAATTTAAGCTGAAGTTTTGACAGATACTCTCTTCCATATAAAAGCAGGGGTTTAGAGTTTGGATAAAATGTTCAGAAATAAGGTGTGACTGAAAATAGAAAAAATAACCTTTGGAAGTTGCATCGTTTTCTGTTTGTGGGCTACCCCCTCTTGCCCTGGAAGGGGGTCCAGGTATAGGACAGGTGCAGCTGACAACCGAGGGAATGCTTTGTGCAAGTCCATTGTTCTGCTGAGCAGCACTTTTTGCCTTTAACTTGGATTCTGACAATTTTTCCAGGGCCTGGTTCATGTACAAAAAGCCTGGAATATTAAATTTCACAGTTCCTAGGTGGATTCCTGACATGGGTGCCAACAAAAACCTTAAAGCTGTGGGCAAACCTGGTGCCCTGTGCCATGACACTCCAAACCTCTCACATCCACAGAGAGCAACCACTGGGGAGCTCCCTCAGAGAAATGAACATAAAGCTTCTGGCCCACGTTTTTCTCTCACCATATGCCATCCATACATCAAGAGGGTGTCACTGACAACACAAGTAGATTAACAACATCAAATATTGACTGGAAAAATCAAGAACTCATGAGGCAGTACTCAAGCCAGCAAGCAGGCAGGTTTGAATAGCAGACAGAGGGATGTCGCAGGTATTGCAGGATGTTGCACCCCCAGGGAGACATCTGAGCAAGGGGCTGGCTCGCTGCTCCCTGTGGTACCAGGAGCAGCAGAAGCAGAGAGCTCTGTCTGCCGGCCGCAGAGGTAAGATACCACCGCTCAGTTAATTAGCAACATCTCCTCTCTTGCCGGGAAAAAACCCCTCTCGTTCTTGCTGAGCTTCTGCCAACCTCCTGCTGTCACACTTTTTTTTCTAATTTGGAAAAGGAAACTACAGTTCTGATACTCCTTGTTTGAAAATTGCTTGCCCCTGTTCTAATCAGACAAAACTTCAAATCACGGTCACCTTGATTTCAGAAAAGTTTAACTTGGAGGATAACTTTCTATCACCATTTAGTATTGGCTTATTCATATAACTGTAATGTACAGCCCTACCTTGGATAATGATTCTCCTTCTGTTTCCTTCATGTTGGCAGACCACATGCAGACTCTCACCCCTGATCATTTATAGTGGTCACAGCAGGATTTTAAAGAGGATGTATTTCACTACACAGATGAGCAATCACTTTCAAACCCCTTTGCAGTATTTTCCTATCCACTGTGATTCAATTCACAATTTGATGCCATTCAAAAATAGCAGTCTCTTGTCTGTGCATGATATTGCAGCCTGTCTTAGGATAAATGCTTAATCTGAAATCATCACCACTTAATGGTATATCCTTTTCCCTGTACCGCAATTTAAAAGAGTGATACAGAGAATATTTTGGAGAGCTTAGTATATGCCTAGCTGATTATATCCCTCACTTGTCATCTCCTGATCTTTAATATATTTTGGATTTTGACCCTGTCTGTCCTGTAAAACATTTGCGTGTAACATGAATCAACTACCTAAGGCTAACGATTTTAAGAACTGCTTAAAGTGGGCTGTCTGTTCTGCTGGCTGAGGTCTGTTTTTTCTACTGTGTTTAAAAAATATTTTCTGCCTTGCACTGTGAAGCAAATGAAACAAATGGAAATAATGACTGTGTGGTGATTGATGGTGAGGACAGTGGGGTTAGTTTCATCTTTGTTCACCTTTTACTTAATTTTGAGAGTTTCACTTAACTTATGTGAATCTGACCCACTTATGAAATAGCTATAATACCCCCTCACTGATATCACAAGGTAAGTTAAATTTGGGCCCTGGCTATAATTGGCCTTTCAACCTCTGTGTGCCTTTCAGTGTATAAAAAAAGACTTTTGTCCTGCATGCCTTATTTTGACCAAGGAAAATTAATTAGGTCTGGGTAAGTGTCAAGGGAAACTCTGCTTTGTGTACCATTGTGCAGTTGATTACCTCAAAGAGCTTGGGAGAATGTAGAATCATATGACATTGCTGGCCTATAAAGGATCAGGAAGGAACCATATTTCCTTTGAGTCTCTCTCAGGCTACTGCCTGTCTCTCCATGTCTAGGACAATCTGGCCTTTAATTGAGTGGTTAGGACAAGTTAAAATCCTCAACCAACAGACTCTAGACAAGAGTAAAGTGTTATTCATTTTAAGAGGAACACATTTAAAATAATTTAAGCCATATTTAAGGTCATATGAGATGTCAAGCCCATTTTTATCAGGGAATTAATATCTGTCAGTTTCTCTGGTTAGCAGAAGGTTGGTTTCAAGAACTATCCCCTGCTTCTTCTTGACTTTTATCTAGGTCATCTTGATACATGCAAATATTCCACTGAATTTAATCATGTAGCTTTAGGACCTCTTTCTGCATCTTGACAGTAAGAATATTTAGCTCTGTGCTTTATGTATTTGTCTGCCAACATTCTCCTATTTTGCTGCTATCATGAAAAAATCAAGGATTCTGAGTCCTGGAGCAGAACCACACAGAGAAGATAGCTATAGTGATAAAGCACATCTGGTTAGAGAGAAAAATTTGTTCTTGATCTTTCTCTAAATAAATAAATAAATAAATAAAATTGGTAGGTACATAACAGTAGCTCCAGAGCGTGTTAATTTGCTTGGCTCACTGTCTATAGATAAATGTTTTCAGAATAAATACTACTTCAGCTATTTCAGGGTAAATTGACCTATGTGACTGGCACTAATTTTGTTAAGTCTACTTAATAAAGGGTAATTTCCACAGGTAAAGTTTAAACCCATTACAATATAATGTTTGCATTCATGAGTTTGGGGGACTTTTTTATTTGGGGGTCTCTTTTGCTAGTTAGCTAGCATTAGTTGCTAAGATGTTAACTTCAGGGTTATAAAAACATTTTAGCAGATGTGAATGGTGTTAATAACTCTTTAACCACTTCCTCCCTGTTATTTTTAGGGACAATGTGGGGCCAAGTGGGTTACATATATATTACTTGTAAGTCGAGCAGGAAAAAAAAGTACAGCTTCTTGCAGAAGCATTAAGTTAGCCTCATTTGATACATTGTGTCAGAGTCTGTTTATTGCTTTTTCCTGTGACAAATCCAGAGAAATTTTGTTGGATCCAGCTGAAGTGTTCTGGAGCCGCAGCATCTGAGTAAGATGAGGACTCGCCCACTCTGCAAGAGATGCGCTTGTAGCTGCCTTCCAACCAATCACAGGGGGGATTTACCTTGCACTTTTCACATTTCTTTTAAAATTGCCCAGCAGAACCTCAGGAAACCAGTGTGAACCAAGTAGCCAGCCTCCGTGGTGTGGGCTGGGAAGCGAGTGAGAGATGAGCTGAGAAGGAAGTATGGGGGTGGACAGCAAGGCAGAGGCAAATTCTGTGGCTCTGTTCCATCGTTCCTTCGCCCTCAGGCCAGTGTGACCACGCTACCTGTCCCCTCCCTGTGCTGTACCTGGCTCCACATGCTTTGTGGAGAGGCTTTAACCCTCCAAGCCAACCTCAAACCATTTTGTGGGGAGCAAAAGTTGAGACTAAAGACAGGATGCGAATGCTGGATTCCACAGAGTTATTGTCCAGCAGCCTTGGCCAAGGGAATCTGGGGGATATTTCCTCCTGTAGAAATGTTACACTCCTACTGCAAAGCAATTTGGGACAAATACTGATTTTCTTTAGGATTTCCCTAAAATCCCATTCCAGAATGTACATATGTTTTGTATTTCCTGCCTTTTGTATTCTGACAGTGATCTGCCTGAGGAGGCTTCTTGCAAAGTACATAAAATGAAGAAAGAAAAAGAAAATTGAGAAGAAACAACGGCAAAGAAAAAACTGTGTAGGAACTATGAAACTCTGGGTTTGTACATTACATTTTTGGAGGCAAGTTCTCCTTTAGGTAGAAATAATCCTCCCAGAGGGGAAGTTTTTTTCCGAACATTTATTGGATATAAGAAATGTTGGGTGTAGATTAAACAGAATCCTTGAGATAGAGCTGTTTCACCTCTGCTATGCTCAGAGGACATGCAGCATGAGCCTCAACTTGCCTGCAGAGGACAGAGGGAACAAATGTCTCCTGTGGCTGGAAGAACAAAACTAACCTGCATGTGAAACTGGCTAGAGAAGAAACATATATACTGGATAATGTTTGTGCCAGAGCACTACTTCTATGCTAGCCATTCATTTTCCTTTCCTTAATGAGGGCAGGAGTTAAAATGTGGGGAATGAACAAGTGTTTCACAATTAAAGGTGAGAGTAGGATGACAGCATACAAGGGAAAAGCCTATGGTATCGCTACTAGCAATGAGTCTCCGAGAGCTTGAGTCTGAGCGCTTTCACTGGAGCTTTACTTTCTGAGGAAACTGCTGAATGCCATCTCTCTTGCTTGTACCTGTGGAAATGGGCTTCTTTTCATGCTCGTTTTCATATTAAATCTTAGAAACTGAGGAGTGCTGAAGTACAAGACTACAGATTTCATGAAGGAAGATAGAAGCACATCAGGGCTTCTTTCCATTCACTCTTCCTGTACAGTTCAATGTATGTTTGTGTAGCTGACAATGATAACAAAAATTTGGAAAAGTGATATGACTGCAGGGATAATCCAGACAAAATCTAAGCAAGGACTGAGAAGAACATGATCTAATGCTCTTCAAGGTGTTGCAGTCCTTCATTTAGCCTTGACATTTATTACCTCAGCACTTATTGGCTATAGCAGCTTTGCTTTCTGGCCAGGTGCATTGTGGAGCGTGATATTTTCCTTGTGACACAACTTGTTAAAAACAAAGGAGATGGGAGATTAAAGCAACAACCATTGTTGTATCAACAGATTGCTCCCTCAGACTTCAGGCTGATAGTTACTGTGCTGTTATACTTTCTAGAAAATGTAACAGGATGCTTTAAATCTCAGAGTACAATTTCTGCATATATGGTTGTTGGAAAAAAGAACACAAAAAGCTATCATAACACAATAAACTGTCAAAATGGGGGAGACTGACTTAGATACTGAGTTTATTCATTTCAGCACAGATGTAATCTACTCTCATCAGCACTGAGGCACTTATTCCCATTACTTTAAGTTTTTTGGAAAACACAGTGTATAGAAGAGTAGCAAACCAGCCTGCTATTTAGAAATGGTACTCGGATAAATCCACATTGCCACTACAGTGCTTTTAAAAGAGGTGATAGTGCCATAATAAAAAGGTTAAAATTTCAGGGAATATGTCAATATGCTTCTTTAAAATTAACATGTAGTTCCTCACTGGCTACACAGAATTGAGCACATTTCTCAGCTGACATTTTGTTTAAGCCCTTTTCCTGTCTGTGAGCTCAGGTAGTATGCATATGAAAAATATTTATTGCGTTCTGCGGTGCACTTTATACAGACAACCCAATCTCTCTGTGTCCATTTCAATAAAACAAGAGCATTCATGAGGTCCCTTTATTTACTGATCATGCAAAACCATTAAGGACAAAAGAAAAACAAACCATCCCCAGACAAAGAAGTAGCTTGAAATCTCTGATGTGCAGTGTTAAAGCAAGACTAGCTTGTAAAGAGATTTTAATTTTATTTTTTTTTTTAATTAGGATGGTGTACCGAGGGGAAAAAAAAAGCAAACAACAATTCTCTTCTCCTGCACCTAGTGGCTGGGCTGAAATGCATATTTTAATTCTATTTGTAGATGTTCAGAAGTATTGGCAGGGATTCAAAGTACCCATAACTGAGCAGAAATGCTAGCATCGATGAAGGCCCAATTTTGGCCCATATAAAATAATGGCATAATGGATATAGGAAATATCTATAATTCCTTTCAAAATCTTGAAATAGCAAGAAAATCTGCCTCGGTTTCACTGCGTCGCTGTGCAATAGAATTTATCATGGTGTTGAGCCCGAGAGTATTTATTGCTTCGCATTCAAGCGTACAGCATTTATCATTTTAAGACGAAATGCGATAATTGCATATGCCACTTCAATGGCCCTTGTTTTCTCCTCCTCCGACTTTCAAACGAAACCCAAAAGGAAGCTCAGAGAGGTACAAGCCGAGAGAGGGAGCAGCTGCTGTGCTGCCCACGAAGGATGAACAGAGCAGCTTGCTCAGCTTCAGCGTGAGCTGTAATGCAGCGCAGGGTGTCCGTGCCTTCCGTTCGCTTTCCCAGCCCGCGGTGGCCATAAACAGCCCTGCAATATTGGCGTGCTGCAAGCACTCGTCACGGCTCACGTTTGGGTGGCGGCATAAGATCAGCGCAAATGTCTGTTAGGGCCACAGTAGCTGTTTCGGCACAGGAGCCGAGACAAGGAAGAGTAGGAACTGGACAAAATGAGGCTGTTGCACAGAAATCATTCTACTTAACAGATGAAGCTCCAGCTCCGAGAAGCTGCTCTTGCCTTTGCAACAGCCTAATCAAACCTTCACCACCTCTCGTTGAGGTGTGCTTCCACAGCATTCCTGTGCTTCTACATTATTTCTTCTTCTCTAAATCAACGATTCTATTGATTTATCTGGCTTTTTGATAATACGACTGTCATTTATTAGAATAGTGAAGAGATATGGGAGCAGGCAGAACAACCAAAAAGAGGTGAGGTGAGATGAAGTTTGTAAAAAATTAATTGTTTTATGGAAAATGTCCATGGAATAATAAACTATTTTAAAAATCCTTGTGGTGTTATTTTGTACGTACTCTATAGTTTCATAGAGAATTGTAATGTATAGCACACATAAAAATCACATAGAAATAAGGTGAGTTTTTAGTGGGAATAAACGTTTTGTTAGAGCAAATTATAGGATGTTCTATTTTATTTCTTTAGAAATAGAGAGCTGAAAAAAAACCCCACAGCCAACCATCTTGAAGAATACATCTCTTAAAGGTGCTAAGCAGGCCATTTCAGTTGATTATTCTCAGTTTAACAGTTTAATTATTTTCAGTTTAATGCTTTTTTTAGAATTTGAGATGCCATTACATATTATGAACATGAAACCCCCAGACATATAGCTACATGCAGTTGTGTAGTCAAGGAGAAATGAAAGTCAACAAAGTGAGCTTTCCTCTAATTTTTTAAATAGAAATTACCCACTTCTGCCCAAGTTGCCACAAAACATCAGATTTCAAGTGTAGATAACAGTTCATTTTACCACTACCTCACTCATAATTGGGACAGGTAGCCATTTGAGCATATATTTTTGTCTCTTTAGCAAAAAAACCAAGGGAAACAATTTTTCTCTATCATTTCTGTACTTTTACTTTCCTGTTCCCATACAAATAAGCAAGGCAAAGTTTCCTAGGAAGTGTTCCTTTTACAGCTGGACACTCACTGATGTGATAACCTGACCATGCCTAAGCAAAAACACATAGGTGGCTACACATCTATGTTCAGTTCGTTCAACCTTTTCTTTGGAGGGGAGATCACATCACAGGCAGGCAAATTTTGCCATCCTTTGACGTGTCAAGGAGTGCCTGACCTTGCTCATCCTCCCCTGTGTGCACAGTGGGGAACAGTGGCACCATACAGAGGAGCAATGTCTTAAGAGAAGCAGCAGCAGGACGCAGCTCTGCACTGAAACTTTCCTAGTAGTGGCAAGAAAGAAGGAAGAGGAGGGCTGTGCCTAGCCTTTCTTAGACAGGTGCCTAACCAGAACACTTCCTTTCCTATAACACGCTCTTTTTCAGCCACTTCAGTCTTTCCATCTGGAGCAATGTTTGCAAGCTGGATGTCACAGGCTCCTTACTCTCTGCTGAGGGGGGTGACCCTGCAGAGCCTCTCCTCTCAAAACACTTCCACCTAAACCCAAACTCCTCGTTCACCTAATCCTAGCAAAGCTTCCCACACCAAAGGCGTACATTCTGGTCCCTGATGGATGACTCTGTAACGCAGGGCTGGGTGGGTAGGTGCAAATGGATACAGAGTTTTAGTAATGTGCTAATAAAAAACCCAATTAGGATCAAAATACCTTCCACAAAGTTAACATGAAAAGTGACACGTTGAGTTAAATTACACTGAGGAATAAAAGGCAAATGCCTGCTTATCTCTCTAAGTGGGACTTTCATGAATAATCCAGCATGCTTGCTAATGATAATGAATGCATCTGTGCCTTATATATTAGAATTACTTCTCACTTAGCTTTGGCAGGACAAAAGCTTTGCCTGTTGTTGCACACCAGGCCACGGTGAAGGGCAGCTAAGCAAGGCTTGATTTTATGTTGACAGTCTACTGCAATTAGAGGTGAGTTCTGGTTATTTCTTTCCCCCAAGCCCACAAAAAATGGTACTGAACACCAATATCATGGTAAAAAATATATTTTATATTTCTCAGTTAATGGTTATCATTTAGCAACACATATCTAAAAGTTAAAACCAGCCAAAAATCTGTGAAAAGCAACTCTACCAGTTACATCTATGGCACTGGCTTGCTGGAGTCATCAAACAAGAGGCCTGGCTTTAAATTCAAAATTCAGCTGATACATGTAGTATCCCATTAATTTTAAGGTTTGCATCAGGAAGGGTGAGGTCAAGTACAGAGCTGGTAGAAAATAATAAACTCTTTTTATAGGAAAAAATATACTGACAGGGACAACCCTGCCAAACTACAAAAGGAAAACCGGTGTGGAGATGGGAAGAGACTATAGGTTAGCCAGTTTATTAGGGCTTCTAGAATTTGTAGCTTACCCAAGAGACATTTTAGTTACAGGCTAATGAGCTGGAAAAGATGTTTGAAGAAAAAGGATATCCTAGTTGATATAGTTCACAAAGCATTAGTTAAGCTTCACGAGTCTGATGGACAACAAATTATTGTTGAAACAGCTCAAATCTAAAGAACATTTTTCTGTGTCATTTGTTTCAACTCGTTCGTCTTTGTCACCTAAAATCAAGAAAGTAGCTCTGCAGCATGAATTTATGGGCCACATCAGTGGCAAGTTTACTCTCCTACCACCTCCCTCATACTTCTTTCCTGTCGGAAATCAAATGGGCAGGGACTACCTCTCTCGAACAATGGCAGATTTAAGCTGGAACAGCCTGCTATTCACTAATGTAAGACCATTTCACACTGCTCTGGCAGCACAGAAGTGCTGCTTTTAGGCTATGGCAAAATTTAACAAGTGACCCCTCAGAAGGCAAAAGGCAAAAAGCACTCCATTCACAGGCACACACCTCTCCTAGTGCGTTCCGCTGTTCCAAGAGGATTGGTTGACAGAGACTGCAGTAAACTCACTGGACCAGGAACAGACAGCAGCCCTTGATAAACAACATCAAGGAATAAACATCACCTTCTCCCAGTTGTGGAATCTAGACAAACACCAGGTGCTAGGATCGTTTAAATTCTTTTCTCATGCTTTGAACTTCTTCTCACTGATGGCTGTCAGAATCCACATAGAAGAGCCTGGAAAGGGTAGCTTGCACTGCTTTAGTTCCCTGTTGTACTGCCAGTGATATATGTTCAGGGTAATCAGCAATCCAGACAGAAGTGTTCACAGTTACCATTTTATTGCATGCACAGTATTGCTACAAATATATAACTTGGGATATTTGTTCCTGTTGCCAAGAACATAGGAAGATTTACTATTTACAGTATAGTCTCTGTAGCATTCCCTGAACTATAAGACAGAGAACCTGCGAACATAGCATGGACTGCAACTAGAAATTGTTTTGCCCTGTTATGGACCATCGTAGAATGGTTTGGGTTGGAAGGGACCTTAATGAGCATTTAGTTCCTGCTGTGGGCAGGAACACCTTCCACTAGAGGCTCAAGGCTCCATCCAGCCTGGCCTTGAACACTTCCAGGGATGGGGCATCCACATTTCCCAGCTTCTCTGGGCAACCTGTCCCAATGACTCTCTACCCTCTGAGTAAAAAATTTCTCCCCAATCTAAATCTCTTCACCTTTGGTTTAAAATTGGTCCCCCTTGTCCTCTCATTATCTGCCCATGTAAATTCATTCTCCCACTTCTCTATAAGCCGCTTTAAGTCCTGAAAGAATGTTACAGAAGAACATAAGCAAACCACACCGGAGTATAAAAAAGATCCAGATAACATAGTATTCTGTTTCCACCAATGGTCAAACGCAGATATCTGAGAAACATGGTCCTCCTCTGAGTCTCTCCTACCATCCAACCTTTGCCAGCTCAGGAATTCCTGAAACAGAGTTGGTTCCTGGGCATTGAGCATTCCTTCACAGATTTTCCTTATATAAGTTCATGCAATCTTCACACAAATGCCTGAATACCATCAGCATATACAAGGAAGTTCCTCAGGTCTTTTATCGCATCCTTTATTTTGAATTTAGATTCCGTTAGCTCTGTTTCATACCTTTTTGTTCTTGTAGAGGATGAAGCTGTGAACGATCAATCATTATGCACTCTGTCATGTCTCTCACTGGTCTACATCTCTCAGACTTTCCTTTTGTCAGCCTGAAGGATTCCCATCTGTTTAATCCTGCCTTCAAGTGAAGCTGTCCAATAACTTTGACAAGCCTGTTGCCATTTTGTGAACTTTCTAGTTCTTCTAGATCCTTTAAAATACAAGGACTGGAACAGCATGAAGTATTCAGAGGTGGGAAATTATTCTCTATTGTGTTCTCTGTTCTTTTCCTCGCAATTCCTAATGTTTTGTACAGCTACTAGTGGATTCATTTGGTCTGGATGGAAAAGAGCTTCAGTTTAAGATTTAATTTCTAGATTAACTTCTTTTGACTGCCATTGGGCACGGACAAGAAACATTCAGAAAACTGTCTATATTACAAACTTGGAATCTTATTCTCTAACACCACTAGTAACAAATCATTTGTATAAACTTAGGGGTATTTTTTCCTTTCACACTTGAGTTACGTTAAATTTCAGTTGCCATTGTGTTATTATTAAGATTATGGGATCTTCCACCAATATTTCTTTCTTACTCTCTCACATCACTTAGTGTTATTTGCAAAGTTTTTCATGTCGCTGCTCATCACCTTTCTTAGATTTTTTATGGGTATACTGCACAGCANCCTGGTGCATGCTCTCAACAGTGTCCCTGCAGATTCTTATATCTTCTGATAACAATCATTTAACATTTTTACATCCGTGCAAAGATCTTTCTCCCCATGCCACTGTTGCAAGGTTTCATTAAGAGACTTTATACCTAACCCCAAATCCTCTGGAAATCCAGGTGGACTACATTGACTCAATAATTTTAAACAGAATATTTAGACAACTCTTGTGAGAGTGTGGTTTCTCCTTACAAGAGGTATTTCACTCCTCACATGGGTACTATATTCTTCCATCTTTTCTCTTATACCTCCTTACTGGTCACCAATTCCTCAAATCTAATCTGGCAGGATTTAACTTCTCCCATTACAAATACAATGGAATGGCTGCGTTTGAATTATTACTCTTTTATTACCCATTTCTTTTATAAATCTCCTCCCCTGTAATGGTTGGTTATTCAGACATGCCTACAGGATTAGGGCACTTTCAACAGCTGTCTATTGATCACACTGAACTGAGTTCAGCACCATTGAAGGAAAGCCAGTCACAGCTACTTGAGTTGCTGTAACAAGGAGTAAATGAAGCCTTGCCTCATGATCACAGAGGCTGTGCTCTTTATATGTTTTCCCCAGATTAGAATTTGTATTGCTTTGTACAACTACTAGTGGATTCATTCAATCTGAATGGAAAACAGCCTCAGTTTAAGATGTACTGAACTTACTCACTCCTGGTGTTTTATCTCCTGTAGTCCTGATACCTGGCTTCGTTCATTTGAATCCAGTCCCACCACTTCCATGCCTGCTCCATTCCTCTCTGCTCCACTGCTTAAACCAGCATGTGCCACAAGCCTTAATCTCTGTTCTGCTGTCCACAGTCTTTTAATTCCAGGGTAGCTGTGCTTGTATTACGACCTGTGCCTGCACAGACCCAGTGTTTGTAAATTCCTAGACCAAACAGTCTGGAAGAGACTACTCTGATT
>WAAG01007676.1:23822-40375 GCA_013390105.1 Tichodroma muraria | reverse complement strand
ATTAGAATTTGTATTGCTTTGTACAACTACTAGTGGATTCATTCAATCTGAATGGAAAACAGCCTCAGTTTAAGATGTACTGAACTTACTCACTCCTGGTGTTTTATCTCCTGTACTCCTGATACCTGGCTCCGTTCATTTGAATCCAGTCCCACCACTTCCATGCCTGCTCCATTCCTCTCTGCTCCACTGCTTAAACCAGCATGTGCCACAAGCCTTAATCTCTGTTCTGCTGTCCACAGTCTTTTAATTCCAGGGTAGCTGTGCTTGTATTACGACCTGTGCCTGCACAGACCCAGTGTTTGTAAATTCCTAGACCAAACAGTCTGGAAGAGACTACTCTGATTCTTTACTAGGTCTATTTCCTTCCTTTTTATTTTCTCAGTGACAGATATCCCCACAATTAAGAAAACAGCTTTCTCTCGGAAGCAGGTAAATGGTATTGCTTTGAATACTATGACAAAATCCAAGGACTTACACAGAATCTGCTCACGCCCTTCAAATGAACGAGTAATATTGTGCAGACAAGGAAATCCATTGCTTTATGCACCACCTCAAGCAACCTACTCCCACAGTTTTCTTGCTGTGTCCTCATTCATCAATAGTAGGCTTTGTGAAAGTTCAGAAATGCATTTGGAAAAAGGAAGTAAGATCAAATGCCCTTTACCTATCATGTCACACTCCTTGGAGGCTAGAAAACCCTTTCTTAGAGGATTCCAAGGCCAGTTGTGGAACCCAACACTTGAACAAGAATGCCCAGGGTGATGGGAAGTCTCCGCCATCGCTTTTGAGCGAAATACAGCCTCAGTCATTTGCTTTTTAGTTTAATGATGTAAGCTCTTTCCACCATGTTACAATTTGAAAAACAAAAAAACGAGTGCAAAGAAACAGTCTAGAGATTTCTTTCTATGAAAGTTTATTTTTTCACTCTGCCATGGAAAGCAGAGATTTGCCCCAAGGACGGCAGAGTAGGGAAGGACTTCAAAAAGCTCATGTCAATGTCCCAGCTCAGTTCCCACTGAAAGAACTGAGTCTGCTGAGTCTACTGAGATCAGCCAGCTGATGAGCACTTTTGAAAACACATCTTTGTCTCAGACAGACAGTGGTGGAGCTGGGCATAAAATTTCTGAAATTTACTTTGCTTAGAGGGAAGTCAGCAAGCCCTGTCTCTCAAATTTCACTGCAGGACAGCACTCTTCTTCTCTTGTTACCATACCCTGATTAGAATTCAGTGTAAAGATTAGTGATAGCAGCATGGCTAGACATTTTTAGGCCACAAATATACTCTTACATAAGCAGATTATTTAATCTTTTCATAAAGATGCATTTCTTTATCGTAAGAAGATACAGGTTTTGTTTGCTACAAGAAGTAATTGTTATAATTTATTAATAGAAGTCTGGCTTTTTTATTCAGAGTCAAGGTTTTTGTGATTCCTGAGCCAGTGATGCCCAGTAATTATATCTGTAGCTTTTGGCTCCTGTTGATACAGTGCTGCTGTATTAGAAGGATTACTTTTATATATTGGTGAGCCAAAGAAGATTTTTCTTTTATGAATACTGAACTTCTGAGAGGCTTTTTGAATTAATAACAGTGGAATTAATGCTTTGAAGGCATTTTTATTAAAATGGTGATCTCGATGGACACTATGTAGGGAGGCTGGTTGATAAGTAGGATCTATGTCGGAGAGGAAAACTGTAGGGTTTTTACATTTGTTTTAATTACAAGTCCAGAAAAAAATGTCAAAAAGCTCCCAATTTTTCAGAAACCAACATATTGTAAAATACTTGGAGGTGATATGGCTCCGGTTTCTTTCAGAGGATGTAAAAGCGGCTCTTCCCTGCAGAAGACAGAGCCAGCCCCTGCCCCAGCAGTTCAGATGCTCTGAGTCTCTGTACACAAAACACAGGCAGCAGATGTAAGGGGAGGAGTCTGCAGCAGAGCAAGGACAGGGACCTAGGCTTGCTCTCAGGTCAGCCCTTGATCAAAGGGCTATTCACCCACCTTGGATTTGCTTTCAAGTCACGTGGTTTGGAGTTTCTGAACGACTTCAATTTCAAACAAAGGTCCCATCATTTTTAACTGCTGGTCTGTCAGAAACTTATTTCCCTAGAGTTTCTCCTGGTTTATTTTTCCTAGATCACTGGAAAATGCTGTTCACCTTCTGAGGCGAATTCTGAAGAATTATAAAATTGTCCAGATTCCCTTAACTATTTGAGTCTTCCCACACAGGAGATGATGAGAGACCCTCTAACAGGAATCTAAACCACAGGGGGATCAGATGCCTTGAGATATTGTTATGGACACATCAGACACTTTCAATGTATGGCAAGTTTTAACAATGGAGCACACTATGCCATATTCTGCTCATTTTTCATTTCAAGTTTTGCTACCATATGCAGTGCAAGTGCTTAATAATGGTTTTAATCTAGGGCAAAAATGCTTCTCTAGGTCAATATTCTTGATAATGGTAAACTCACAGATATTTCTCCTTCTGTAAGTATTACTGCTGTTCAATTATTTTTTGAGATTTTTGATCCTATTTGTTACAGAGAGTGTGCATTCCTGGGCAAGAGAGATTTCCCTAAGGGCAGGATAACAGTTAAATGAAATGTAAATTCAGGGATGGCACTAAGATATCATACAGCACAATACTATAAATATTTTAAGTTCCTCTACATTCTGCGTTACGATGCACATGAAACTGACACATATTTACACTGTTCTAGTGCAGAATTATGTGATGCAAGTGCTTTAAAAATACCATAAAGTTCCGATATGTGCATATTACCCAGAGAGAGAACATTATTTTGGGATAATATTTCCAAACCAAAGGGCAACTGTGTACATTTCCTCTGCATCCGCCAAGTCCAGAAATAAGGAAACTGTTGCCACTTAATGGTTCTGATCTCTAGTGGTGCATCCTTGGCCACAGCTTTTACCCCAACTTAAGAGATAATATTAGTACTTTTGTTTGACAATAATGGGGAAATAAGGTTATTATTGCAACCAGATCTAGCCAGGGAACTGTTAAAATCTAATAAAAAAAATATAGCAAGGATATCCAAGTAAGAGAACAGTGTCTAAAAGTTCATTTTCTTGGTTGGTTACACATCTAAATGCACAGACAATGCCCTAGATCTGCTGGACCTGGAGCCTGTGTGTACATTCATGCCTAGCAAGGACAATCAGTGAAACACACTTTCTACACTTACTGAGGAGAGAACAGGGGTTGCTAACTTCTGCTCCTCCATCTCACAGCTGCTTTTCTCACCTGTGTTTATGTGCAGGAAAACCCTCAGAATACAACCTTCTGTTGTAAGAAACAGCTCCACGTGCCATATATTGTGCAACAAATGTTTAAATATCCATGACATTGACATGTATTATTTAGTGCTTTTTTTTTCTGATTAAATTTTCATCTTTAAGACCTTTATTTCATTTTGTTGGATTCATGTTTTTCAAAACCTGCAGTTGTTTGACATAAAGCTACAGATAATTTGTCTTTTTAAAAATCCAGAACATATATAATCTGAAACAGTCCACTTTTCATACTAAGAATTTTTTTACAACTACTTAGCCTCTTGTACTGATTTACATAAAAGGCTTACACGCTACCATCTAATTTAATGACAATTTATTTTTTCTTCTATATAGGAGTGAAATAGCAATCTTTTTTTTTTCCTATAAATAACAAAATCTGAGTTTTTGAATAACAAATCTGAGTTTTTGTAGCATGAAGTGAATATCTGGCTGATTGAAAAAGCTCAAAATGGTTCCTTAGGAAATTTTGAATTCTTTTTTTTTTTTTTAAGAAATGTCCTTTTTCTACAAAATGGTTCCTCCAAGTAGTATTGCTGAAGTGGTTTGGGACATTGATTTACAATAGTGCTGCATATTTTTTGAAAGAAGGAGGTTTAGAGGGCAGTAGTCAGAGGAAGACTGCTATGGTTTTTATGAAGTCAGTAACACGTAGCAAAAAGCCCAGTGCTACAGAAGGGCTCGAGTTCCCTAATGGGGAACCCAGTGGCCTTCAATTGTGTGCCTTAACGTAGCTTTTGTTTGAACAAACGTAGGTGTTTGAACTTCTGTCTCCAGACAATGATCATAGAAGCAGCTTCAGCCAGCCCTCCTTCCCTTGCAGCTGACTCGTGACGGGCACGTAGGGCCAGCAGCTGCCCCAGCTGAAGCCCAGGAATCCAGTCACTCCCAGTCATCTGTCCCCAGCCGGGGTAGCCGAGCCCATAGAGGCACGGTGCCAGGGAGGGGATGTTTTACACAGGATTTCCCACCCACTCCTTTCAATACAATCCCCCATTTCCCTTGGAATCCCCACACCCCTTCATGCCCAGAAATAGTAAATCTAAATCTGCTCATTGTACAAGTAGACCTTAAGCCAGCTAAGGCTAAGGAGGAATGTTTCCTCCTCACAGAAACCTGCACCCACAGGATGCATCAAGGAGGCAAGACGGTGACCTGCAGCACCAACATCCCTTCCCCATCTATCCCTGCCTTTCTCTTGGCTTTTGTACATGGCAGCATTGACTACCACCTTGCTACACTCCACTGTCCTCATCACTTCAACACAATAGAAACTACTACAGAGAGGAATTTAGGTGGCAAAAAGGATTTCCATGAACCTGCTGAAGAGAACAGAGAGAGGAGAAATTTTGCTTGCTCTATGTTTTGCCTTCACACAAAACCTGAAGGCAGTCAGAAGCCAAGGCGGAGCAAGCCCAGGGTCTTTGTCCAGCAACAACCTCTGTCTTTATTTTCCCAACTCCTTCTCTATGCTTCTGTTTGTGAAATTGCAATGATAGTAGTAAAACAAGTGCAAATAAATAATGGATGGATGAATACATCTTGGGATGAATAAATTATGGGCGTCATGCTGACTTTCAAGAGTAAGAGTTATTGCAGTTCATGCTTGAGACGGGGTCACGGGGGGTTCTCCTGTATCTGCCAGTTCTTGCACTGTGGTGCTGCAGGGAGCAGTTGGCATGGGCAGGGACAGGGACAGGGACAGGGACAGGGACAGGGGTTGCTGCTGGAGGCAGGGTGGTGTCAGAGGCATTCTCCTCCAGCTAGAGCCCTTGTAGAAGCAAGCACCACAGACTGGAACAAACTACATGTTTCAAAGGAAAAAATAAACCACAGTAGTCCAGATTAGTCCAAAGTACTCCTTTACTTTCTGCTGGTACACAGAGAGCTGAGCAAGGCATCTGGAATCAGTGACTTCCCAGGCTCCCCAGAAATCCTTCTGCCAGCCACATGCCCAGTTTCACAAATGGATTGCTTCACTTTCCTTTTTTTCCCCCATGGGGTTTTCCACCTCTTTCCTTGTAGCTGAAGGAGAAAAGTTAAGATTCTCTGCTAGTAAAAAGTGTCCATGGATTTCAGTTTTTCCCAGCAGAGGATCAGATATTGACCTAGAAATACTGAATAAAATATCAGATTTATTCTCCACTTGGAGAGGGCAGAAACAGTCGGAGGATTTCTGACAAGGGAGTTGAATGATGCCCAAGCCTCAGCATCACAGCGTAGAGGTCCAGTAGAAGTCGGACTGGGTGCTCTCTTCCCAGAGAGACGTGACTCGGCACACAACACCTTCCCAAGGCAGCTTCCCAAGGCTGAGGGTGACTCCAGCAAGCGATATCAGCTCTTGGTGATTTCAGCTCTGCATGCTGGGCCCCCAGGCCAACGCAGGAACGAGGGAGAGAGGAGGCTGTGCAGTGTATTCCACGGAGATGGCTTTCCTGCAAGCCTCTCTGCAAAGGGAGCCAGGACAGAGAACTCCTAAAGTCAGAGGCTGAGGCCGGGGATTTGTGGGGACTGGCAGGGGGTGGACACAGGCTGTTTGCACAGGGAGGTGAGGCATGCTGGGCTTTTGAACCAGCCAGGGATAACACTGCCTGTCAGGCTTCACTCCTCCAGGGGAGGGCAAGAGGCATTCCTGCAGAGGGCCCATCGACCTCCACACCTCAGAATTCTCTGGACCATCATTTTTTTGCTTCAAAATAGGAATGAGTCTGAACCAGTTCCTGATTTCTCTTTGTTGGGATCTGGCACCATCTGAATCTAAATTCCTTGCTGCATCCAGGGGTTTGGGAAATGAAATTTAAGTACCTGAGACACATGGAAGAACTATTGTAACTGTCATATTTTAGCTATGTCCCTAAGGTAGGTGCGCTGAGCAACGGGGATATCTCAATGTGCATCATTTCCTGCAGTTTTGATAAAGCTGAGGTTTGTATCAAAACATCCTGTCACATGTATCAGGTCTTGAATGTAATTCTGTGCACCATAGTACATGAAGCACAGACATTGATCTTGCTTCCTTGTACCCTCCCCTGTACCCCAATCAACAGACTGGAATTTATCTTTTATTTGTATATGGTTTATGTAGAACTGGCCCTCAAGTTCCAGCTCTGTATACGTACTTCTCTGTTTATTTCCATCCCATTTCTTCAATACTGGTTTCATATTTTGGTCACATTTAATCTAATAGGAATAAAGAATCCCCAAAATTATTTGTTTTCTACAGGTTCTGGTAATATAGACAGTCAAGAAGAAAGGAAGCCTTACAGTGAGTGAAACCATGCTCACACATTATTAGACGTTGAAGAATATGTGTGAAGGACAAGGGGACAGAAACAAGAGACACTTTGGTATAACATGGAGATTTAGAAAACATCCCATTAAATTTACACCTTCTAAAATCTATGCGAAAATCAACCAATTTTTATTGAAAACCTGCATTAGTTTCAGTACTTATAGAAGGTGTTGTCTCACATTGGGTCCTACTTCATCTCTTCCCTCCATGTCTTTAACACTAAATGACAAAGCATTAAGCGAGAATTAGTGGAACAGACACTGATCAGAGCCACCATGGTCTCAGTACCTTGTCCATGCCCCTATGATGTCCTTGTGTGTCCACAACTTTTAGTTTAAAGCCATTCCTACAATGTCATCAAATTCAAAACAAAAAAGGGAATATTAATTTTTTCACTTCTTAACAAAAGTCTCTCTGTTTTCTGTAGTATCTTATGAGATTTGGTATTCAACTCAAAGAGATTTACCTCTTGCTTGCTTGTAAACTCTTCAGGGGAGTAAGTCATTTTCTCTTGAGAAACCTGATCGACTTTAAACTGCTCAGTGCATCCCAAGACACTCGTTTAGTTTCTTCTGGTAGCTTCATTGACAAAAAGATGCCAAATTTCAAGAAAGCAAAATGTGCTTTGAATTTGCTCTTCCTTTTGGTGACAATTATGGTTTCATCATCATATTGCTATTTTAGCTTTAAGTCTTCAAAATTCATGTCTTTAGTGCCATAGAAACACTCACTAAATTATCATTTAAAAGCTGTTCCTTTAAGGTTTAAAATTCTGTCAATGCAGATCAGCAATGTATACGATTTCCCTGAGTCTTGTGTGTGGTCATGAGAAAAGAGCAGCGTTTCTAATATTTTTGAAAATAATAATAATATTAATAATAATAGAAAAGGAATCTTTACCAGATGCTGTGTAGTATCTTCAATAGTTTAAAAATATCCAGATAGGTTACCTTTTGCTGCAGAAAGGTCTGATAGCCAAATTAATCTCCAATACAGTTCTGATTATTTTCATTGAATGGCATAATGGATAATGGAGCACGCCATTTTCTGCAGTTTCTAGGTTCTTAAATCCAGAAATACTGCAAAAGGGTAGACACATAAAATATATGGGCTTGAGCAGTGGAATATTGTTTCAAAATTAATTGTGTTACTGAGTATGTAGCTTACTGGTCTAAGACAAATTTCTTTAATAAGACTTTAATTTCTTATTAAGAAACTGATATGATCTCATCTCTACTAAAATACATAATACAAAATGTATTTCTAGGTAGGGTTGCTCTTATCTGTGTGACCTGAAATATCTGCAATGCTAGATTTTAAATACAGAGAGAATTTTCCTGGGCAGACAAAATGATTCAAGGCTTGGTTAGAGAAACAGGAGGTTTTAACATAATAATGGCTGATTGAACCTGCTTCATCATTAAAATGAAAAATAAAAATTCAAGTCTATCCTGAATATTTCAATTTTTTCTGATTTTATTTGTATGGTTTAGACAGAAGGTAAGTATAAAACAAAAACGTAACAAGAACAGAACACCCGAAGCCTGATGTACTGTTACACCAGCAAAGATTTTAAGAAAAAAATCTCTGCTTATTTCTTTATTTGAGTCATATATTGCTGCTTATCTGTTATTCAATGTCAGAGACCACCTGGTCTAGAAGTGTTTCGTCTGTTTCACTTGAACTGGAACATCCCATTTGCTTGTACTGTACATCATTCAGTCTGTGCTTCCTTTCAGAGCAACCTAGAATTTAAGGCACAATATGGGGTTTTTCCCAAGTTTGCTGAGGTTTCTGGAGTACAGAAACACTGAAGAGAATCTCAGCAGCCTGTTTTCTTCAAACAAAAGCTGATTTATGCTGGTAGTTCACACATGAGGATTGCTTAATGGTGCATCAAAATCTTTTCAAAACACACGCAAGATTGCCAGCCAAGTGTGTGAGTGATTTTGGGTTGGGGTACAGGCAGGTGACCAAAGCTATTCATTGTCTGACAGTTGCCTTCTGCCTCACTTATATATTGATTTCTGCCTGAGCTACTTCTAGAGAAAAGCAGCTGCAATTGTGTGCTTTTGCACCCCACGCCTTGGAGGCTGGCTTCACTTTCACTTCACTTTCTTGTCAGGTTTTCTAGAGGCCACTCAGCCTGAGTATGCATTTTAGTTAAAGCAGCCATTAATGCAGATGGAGAGTGAACTTGGAATGGCGTCCGGCACGCTGGAAAGCAGACTGTGTGATAAATGCATCTAGCACTTTAGACATCTAGCACTTTGGATTCCTCTGGGGCAGCTGCAACCTCTTTGAGTGATCACTGCATCGTCAAGGTGTGGATCGTAGGTTAATTGGAAAGTTTGCTAATGCAATAATTGTACCAAGGCTGGGGAAGAACAGCGCTGCCTCTTTGCACCACTCTACTTCAGATGTTCCAACCCTTACTTTCACAGAGAAAACCCACTGGTATCTAAAAGCTTAAACACAGTGTCATACTTGTTGGTCTATTCTGATATCTAAAAGGAATTGTTTCCAAAATTGGTTACAGATTTTAAAAGTTCTTTATTTTTTATTCTGATTAATTAAACAGATCAAAAGCCCATCAAATTAAGTGAGAATTAAGCATGAGTTTCTTCTCTGCAAAGAAGGAAAAGACAATAGAACTGAGCTCAATGGTAATTCAAATCACAGGTAAAAACAAAGATGTTGTCCTTAGGGGATTTTCTTTATGTATTAAGCAGCCAAATGGTTTAACAAGTTCTGACATATGTGTTAGTGCCAGATACCTGCACAGCTGGCATGCTTGCAAACAAGCAGGTGCTTTTCTTCCACTGGGTTCGTTTCATAAGAAAAGAAAGAGAGCATACTTTCAGGCTGGAGCTTTTGAGGTGCAAAGGACCAACAAATAACGATGACCTCTTTGTAGGAGTGGTTCTACACTTCTCTGTGGCCAGTGGCTTTCCTCTCACTGGAGTTCAGTTGCTGTAAGAGAGCACAGGTTCCTTCAGCCAGCTCAGCACAGCAGTGCTGAATGCTGCTTTCTAGCTTGTCAGGAGCCATGGGGTTTGTTCTGCCCATTCTGACAACAATTATCAGCAGCTAAGTGTAAATGCGATGAAATTTGACCAGTATGCAAGAAAAGGAGAGTACAATTGCGTTTGATTCAGAAATAAGTCTTTATTTAGATCCACCTCTACTGCAAAAGTGATTACTTGAGCATGAAACAGCTAATTTTCTGGGCTCTGATTATTACAGAGACAGGAAAGTGCACTTTGAAAAATATTAAATTGCAAGACCATATAATAGTAATCCTGTTTCCATTTTAATGTAAAAAATGTGGTTGAAGGCAAGGAGCAGACATCATCATATGTACCAGACTCTTACTGTCGACTCTCAGGCTATTATTTGGAGCTGCGAATTCTTAAATGTTTTACGTGAAGGACAAAAGACTGAATGTCTGAAGGCATCAAACTCCTTCCTTTGTAGGAAAGATGGATTTATCTGAAGAAGATTTTCACGTCAAATGTGACGGATAGCATGTCAAATAGGCATGGCACCTGGCCAAAAGCAGTGAAAATCAAAGCTCCCTCCCTGGCAGTGGTATGCAATGGGCTCCTCTCTGCTCTCATTCCTACACGGCAAACCAGGATTCTGCTTAGCAAGACATTTTAGAATCTTATAACAAACTTGTTGTACAGTGTAATGGAACTTCCCTTTCACAGTAATGCTTCCTTCTTCCAGTCATTATTCTACAACCTGAAAGTGTTTTCATCAAGGATAGCTCAAAGGCCTCTGGCCACAGAAACTGCAAGGGAAGGGGGAGAAAGCGAGTACAGAGGCTTCTTTTCCACAGCTGTGTCCATGACAATGACATCAGTGGATATGCCTAGGCAGCCTACATATTCCAGCCTTGATTCTTATTCCCATTGGCTTGGTGCATGCAAGGACTGAACAGTGGAAAACCTTAGGTGGGGGGGGTTGGCGCAGAACTTTATTTCTAACAGCGTTTGCAAAACCAGGCAGTTCCTCACAAGAGTGTGCCGAGAGCAGGGGGTCCAAACCCACCCCGGGCAGCAGAGAGGCCCTGGGAAGGTCCTTCCTACCTGTGCACGACGTGTGGGGAAAGCTCAGTCCTTCCCTCTGACTTCTGAAGTTGTGCATGCGGAAGAGAACCGGGTTTTAATTGTAACGTATCATGGCTGTCAAAACATCTGGCCAATGAAGTCTGGGATCCCTGCTGTAAATCATAGCAGGAACTTTATGTATCTCTTCCTTATTTAAGTGTCTAAAAATACAGTGCAGGCTCTGGCCTGCTCCATTCCCTTTGGGCTCCTGCAAAGAACGGACACTGAAAAATGGACCAGCTTCTCTGGAGAAGGGTCTCACCACAGGCAGCTTGCAGTAGGCAAAAGGGTCCTGCAGCTTACCTACAGCACAGCATCTGTACCTGAGGCTGGGAAAACAGGATGGGGCTGTGCTGCACACCAGGGAAGCCTCACTGGCATCAAATACGAGCAGAACTTTTTCTCTTTTATGCCTGAAACCAGTCCTGCATCCTGTGGGCAGAAAGAAGAAGGGCCAGTCAGAAAAAGTACTGCTGCTTCATCTTCTAGATTCATTTTTGCTAGGTCATTGGTTTCGGTAATTATATAAAAAATAAATATTATAGTAATTATGATAGCTATAGCTTAAAAATAACTATATTTTGTTATCACTGTATTGATTTTTTTTGTGTTTTCATTGTAGAAAGAGTGTTTCTGTTAATGTCCTTGATTGTTCATTTTTGTGTTCATTTTTTGTTTTTAAAAAGTGATGAAGCCATTCAAATAGGGCTTCTATTTATAGTTTTAGCTGTCTCCTATCTAAGGTAATAAATTAATTAGGATTTTGAGTGGGAAAATATATATTATATATATATATGTATTCAAATATAAGTAATTTCAGCAACCTCTAGATCTATTCTTATTTTTCACTACTCTACTGGTAAAAATAAGGCTGAAAATTTATTACAAGAACCATATGAAGGCAATAAAATAAAGTAAAATGATCATAAAAACAATCACATATTTTATAGAAAATAGGACTATAAAATCACTTTGTGTGAGGTTTCGTTACCACCAAGCAATTTATCATTTAAAAAAAGACAACATTCTGCTGTGTTTAAGCATCTGCTGTGTTCAACTTCATGCGACCTATATGGGAATGGGAATAGGTTTTACTGTATTCAATTCAAAAAGCTTTACTCATCACTGGTCACACCAGCACAATCTTTTAGTGCCAGTGGTAGAGTAATTTGTTAGTTCTGATAAGTTTGCAACTGTTCTCTCTTTCCTTTTACATTCTACAGTTTCAGGCTTTTTGCATACTTTTTCCTTTAGCTGAAAAAAAATCTCAATTTCTTAATACTCTAGGACTACTTTATTGGCCAAACTTTTGGGATGTGCTCAAACAATGCATAAACCCCACAATTTAAGAAGGTAAAAACAAATTTAATGCTACACTGCTTTGGAGAGACTTTCAATTAATTTGACTGCGATAGTATTTCAGATGTTTCCCCTTGAGATGCAACTTGGAGCTCATACTCTTCAAAAAATACTATGTGTGACCTAGGCTCCTTTTATTCGCCTTTTATAATCCTTGATGTATAGCATTATTTGATTTACATTACAGGGAGGACCTATGAGTGTCTTTGGGCAGTAAATTCAAATTAGATCAGCCACGTTTTACCAGTTTATTTTGCCTGTTTTATTACAGGATACTAAGCAATGCAAACATTATTACCTAGCACACCTATGCCCTATCCTATGTCTCCGTCCTAAAAATATGTTTGTTAACCAAAGTGGAATTCTTCTGTAGGCATGTGCATAAGCTTTGTGAAATACAGCATTGCATCTTCAGAGGACACTACACCCTTATGAGTCATTTTTGTGTAAGATAGACAAAGGGAATTTTTTCTATCCAAGCTCTGCTCTTGTAATAGCATGTGTTGTTATTTTAAAAACAAGTATAACTATTCATCTTGGCAGGCTAATAAAGTGCAGAGCTAAAACCCCCTTGAATTTTTTAATTTTACTATTTTTAGTGGACCACAATTCTGTTTATTACTGAGCTAATTGTACATTATTCTCTCTAAGTTAGAGAATAGCTTAGTAATAAACGGTGCTGCAGACCACTCATTGTACATTTTGTTTTTAAAGTTGCAGTCTGTGACAAAATAGAAGGAAGGAGATGTCACTCTTAACTTTAATTCAGTACCCTTAGATTGCTGTAAAACAGTTACTGGGATGGGGAGAGAAGGGAGCACGGGGGGAAGAAAAGCAAAAGGAACCAGGGGTGCACAGCCTTTCATTTCTCATCAAAAAGAAGTAACTGTTGCTCACATAAAAGCAGATCGCTTTAAGGATATGAATATCGGTCCCAAGAAAACTGTAAAAATATCAGGCTGGAGCATACCTTCTCTGAAACTCAACATTTACAGAATGTGTTTTCTCCCTTCGCTAATTTTCTCAGCTCTTGGCTGTCTTCCCAGGCAGTAGTTTTCAGGCTGGTGTGCTGTGATCTAAATGCTAGTCTGGGTTATAAGCTAACTTGAAATGCAAAGTGAAAACCAGTGCTTTAAAGTCAGCCTTTCCTACCTATTAAGTGTACTGTTTCTCATAAACAATCTGTGAATTTGCTCACAGCAGTCACCCTGTTTCCCTGTGCAATTACTCTGCTGGTGTTCTAGGAGACCTATGTGCAGTACTGAGATCCTTCACTCCTCACCAAACTCCCTGTTGGCATCTCTGGAAATTTTACTTCTCTAAGGACTGTTGGTTCAAAACCTCCGCAGTCACTTTTTCTCCCTCCCAAACCATCATGTCTGATAACCCAAATACAATTTCTTCCAGACAGTCCCAGGAGAGTTTAAGCAAGTGCCTGCTTGTCTTTTTTGTCTTTCTTTTTTTTTTTCCTCTTAGAAATAGTCACAATAAAACACCACAGTAAATCTGGACTTATTCCACTGCCTTTGAAGGAGTTAATCTGCATTTACCCCTGTGTTACCGAGCTGAAATCCAGCTCAGTGGGACTACTTGCGTGCAAAATTTGGTCCTTGTAAAATCTCATAAAATTGTTTAACAGCTACCACATAAATAAGAATGAAAACATAATCCTGAGCTGAAATCTAAGCAATTGATGATATTTTTTAGCATCATGCTGTAGAGCAGGAGAAGGATTTCATGATAGTAGCTGGGTCAACACTTAAAAACACAGTTTAAGCTTTGGTTTCCCACACTAATCAAGCTGTATTAGCATTAACAACTGCTGGTCTTTCCCCTCTCCCCTTCCCCCAGGCCTGGTATATTGATGGAGCAAAAAGAGGTAATGAATTGGACTGTCTGGTATAAACAAACCAAACACATGCCCCTGCAAAGGTTTGAAAGGGACGTTGCTTTGTCTTCCTCAGCAAGGAGAGCACAGCTCCAAAAACAGGTCAAAGGATTTGGTGGAAGGTTCAAAGGGAAAAGACAATAATTTTCTCCATTGATTTTTACCTTTTAATTCTTTCTTCTTTCTTTATACTGCAGTCTCTCTTTTCTACCTGGAAAAATGCCCTTCTGTTGAGGTCTTAACTGAAGGACAAAACCTGACAAGTCAGAGGTCAAAACTCACTCAACTCTCTTCTTACCAAGCCTTTTTTCTGGAACCAAAAATATTATTTTCTTAGTATTTGAGAGTCTAGCTGTTGTGTCATACAGCAGTTTCTAGACACTTTTATTTTGGATGCTTGTCAAAACCTGCTTCTCTCTTTTGCAACTGGGAGCATGGCAGTTCCCAAGCCTTGCAGATGGGGACTATTCAATTTCATCCACAAAACTTTAAGTTGGTAGGAGAGCTCCTAAATCACTGTTGGGGTGAGTTTGCAGCACCACCAGGTAAAAAACACAGGGAACTAATGACAGCACAAGCTGGAAATGGCAATTAGAGGTCTTAGAAAAGAAATAGGAGACAGCAGCAACATAGGTAAAAAATGGATACAGGACCAGAACTCCTTAACAAGCCTGACAGTTACATTTCTGCTTGTAAATAACAAACCAATTATTCAAAGTAGCCATTAAAAGAACAGCTAAAAGCTTAGAACTTACTGGGAAAGGCAAAGGATGATAAACTATTTTAGTCTTGGAAAGCAGACTCCTCTTTATTTCAGTGTCAGTCAGACTTACTCCTTTGCTCAGAGAATACTGAAAATAAAACACAAGGTTTCAACTCCTTGATCAGGAACTACTGGAGTTAGGATATATAAGAGGAGATTAAGTTACCACAAAGCAGCAGGAGAAAGCTTTTTTTCTTTTATGATTTTTTTTCTGTTTTGCTTTTTTGGTTTTAATCTATGTAACACTACAATGTAAATTTAAAATAAACAAACAAACAAAAAAATGTTTATCTGGATTAACAGGCTGAGCATGGGATGTTTAAGGACAGATCTAGGTGGGGAGCAGACTACCTTACATCCCTTTTGCAGTAGGTAGTAAGCCTGGTCATCAAGTCAAGTCTTTCAGGAATGCTTAAGGGAGAGCAGGTGGCTGGGATCCCTGTCTGGTGATCAGAGGAAGAAATACAAAAGTCTATGAGCAGCAGATAGTGATGAAATGGGGCAGTCCGAGGCTTCAGGTGTCCTGTGCTTGGGGTGGCATGAGGGAACGTTTCTTTGAGCCCTAGAGGAGCTGTCCACAAGAGAATAAGGAGGCTTTGGTGCAGGTGTTCCCCTGCATGTTTAGGCCAGTGGCAGCACAAGTTCCCATGGCTGGTCTATGGGACAGCATGTGGTGTCAGAAGTTGTCACCACCCGCCCACAAGTGCTGCCTCAGTGGTCCCTTTGGTTTGCTGGTCTTTTTGAAGTCATTGATGCCCCTCAGGAGAAAGGTGACTTCTGACTCATATGCACTGTGGGAAGGTTTCTTTTGGTTAAGCTGACTAAGGGTCAGCTTTGAATCAAATCTGTTGTGGCTCTGAAAGTAAAAGGAGAGCAACACCAAAGAGGAAGCAGACAAAATGCTGCGGCTTGTACTACTTTCAGAAAACAAGAAGTACGTCCATTTGCACTAATGCTTACCAGATGCTGAGCAAATACAGAAACCTATTAAAACCTAATGGTGTCCTTTAATACCCCTTTGCACTGTCAATAAAAAGAGTTGAACAATGGTGACCCAGATCTCTCCTCTCCACAGAGACTACAATGAATGAAACATTCTCCATTTACCTAAGCTCTCTCAAAAGACTTCAGCTAATAAAAGCCCTCAGTATTCTGTGTTTGTATTTATTTCTTCACATTCCCTAAAATCCTACGATTTATGGAATAGGAGTCTGCTACTCGGCACACATCTCCCCTTACAATCTGCTCTGCACGAGGCTATTTCAGTAAATAATACAAAGAAGAGAAAATCCCTTCTCTTAGCGGCCGCTTGTGCACAGGTGTATAAAATATGCAAGCCCACTACAGAAAGTAAAATTTCGCCAGAAACAGGCTGGCCCTCCCTGAATTCTGAGTGATTTTTTCCTACAGTTACTTTTTGAATAGAAATCAGTGGTTCAAATGAAAGTCTTCTTACTTAACAGGGGAGAAAGAAGCATTTATCTACCATTGTCAAATAATTAAGATTTGAGAACAGAACTGGACTATACATAGATGCTAAATATACAGATAATCTCGACAGTCAACTACTTATTCTTCTTCCTAAAATTAACTGCTAAGAATGTGATTATGTTCTAGGTACATGACCTAGAGTAGGAGGAGAAATATTGTTGCCTGCGAGCTATAAAAATCCAGGGATTTTTATGCTGCACAGAGGAAGTAAATGCTATTGACTTATGTGCCAAGCAAGAAGAGGGGAGTTAGTCAGCGCACTGGAGGAATGGACCTCCACTCTCCATCATTCTGTGCCTGATGATGATGGGTGCAAGGCTTGAAAT
>WAAG01007676.1:0-13832 GCA_013390105.1 Tichodroma muraria | reverse complement strand
TACATCCAACAGAAAGGACACGAGCACAGGGGTCTGGATTAGCATACACCTTCCTTTCAGAAAATCTGCAGGTAACAGAAATGGGGCGTCATCCTGAGGAGAGGAAAAGACAGCTCAGTTTTTGCTGCCTCTACAGAGATGGCACCAGTTACTGGTTACCCACTAAACCATAAACACAGACACAGAACCATCAACGTAAATACTCGCTGTAAATACTACACTTTGGTATTGTGGTATTGGTAACCATCATTTGGCTGTGTTCAATTAAGTAGATTAAAATTACTTCTCATAGTCATTTCCCATTGCTTTCAGTGCCGTCATCCCTCACTCAGGATCAGGGAAGTAACTGCCACATGGTTGGCAATGCTGTCAGTTTGTATGGCACAGAGACTTTCCCTATAAGGAAGAAAGGAACTATACATGAATAAGATGGAGAAGGCACAAGGGAAAGGAAACAGGGAAGTGATTTAGCAGAACATTTCAAATGTTTAAATAAATCATAAATTTACACTGAAATGTCACTTTAGTGAGTTTCCCTTAAGATGATCCCTGAATGACAATATATTCTTTGTCTGCCATGAATGTGAAAGGGTGAAATGTGCTGCTATGTTTGCACAGCATTTCTAAGGAAAAATACTGATTGGAGCATAAACAATTTCAATTTTTACTACTACAGGCCTTTTCACATAGTCTCTCTTAGATCCGCATATTTTAGGAAGAAAAAGGAAATGGTACAAATGTACAATATAAGCAGAGATCTCATTCAGAGTCCTTAAAAACATGAAATACAGAAAATTCCGAGTTCCTATTATTTTGAAAATGGAAGAACTTTATGCTCTACTGATTTTTTAATGCAGCAAATCTTGGAGAGAAGATGTAAGTTGATGCCATGCAGAGATGCAAGAAAATATTTTTTGAAGTGGAAGAATCAGATAAATCATGAATCACCAGTGTCACTGCTGAATCTGCGCATGTTCTCAGTGCTATTTTTAGATCACTGACCACCATCCCACCATCCTTGCCCAAGGATTTCAAGCACTGTTTTCGAAGACTCGTAAGCAAACGAGACAATCAAACATGAAAAATCAGCATAATCACCACCGTACATTCTTACTTTCTATTCTGCTCTGAACTGCAATTTTCCATTTAAAGCATTATTGCATCCAAAAATTCAGAGTTTTAAGCCAGAAACCATGTGCAGATTCAGTTACAAAGCAAGTGATTGATGAATAGATGTAAAAATCAATAGGAATGGATATAAGTCATCAGGCTGAAGCTGACTATCAAAGTTACTAAAAAACTCCATCTAGTTTTTCTTTCACAGGAAATATTCAACCATGCCAAAAGCAGATATTGTAATTAGTACCTTTGCTCTTGTTTTACAGATAACTGTTTGGAAGACAGATTCTAAATGGTCCATTCTTATGCATATTCCTGCTGCATTTGAAGGTTGTATTCCTATACATCTAGCTCTTAAAAGTGTTAAACTCAACAAGATTCAGGAAAACGCAAGCTAAGAAGAACAAATACTTAGAAAAACCCTCCTTTTTAAAAATGTGCTGCCACTGCACTGCTGTAAGCATTGTGAGTCTGAGTCATGTGAATTTGGACACGGCAGCATTTTCTTAAATATTCTGTAACAGGCCAGGACAGAATAAGAACCTAAGAAAACTGTTTGCAGTAGAGAGCAAAACTAGTATTGTCTTTTTCCCTTCATCCTCCCTATTTCTACTTTCTCACCCCTACACACCAGCTCTTTTATAACCACAGAATCAGAGAGATGTAGGTTAGAAGGGACCTCTGGAGGTCGTTTGGTCCATTGCACTAAGTATCACCAATTCTAAGTCAGATCCAGCTCCAAAACAAGATGAAATTTCTGAGGGTTATGGCCAGTCCAGTGCTGAATATCTCTAAGGACAGAGATTCCACAACCTTCCTGGGCAGCTTGATTGAATAATTGTCCAGCCTAACTGTTTTCTTAGAGTTTATCTGGATTTTTCCTTGCTGTAAATGGTGCCTTCTTTAAGTCCACACCCTCTTTCAGTTCTCCTCAACAGTGATGGAGGCAAAATCTGAGTACAACACGGCCACCTCCATTGATTTAGACAACCACGGTGTTGCAATAGTCCCTGCTGATTGCATTCAGACTTTCTTCCAAAATACAAAGACTTTCTTCAAATACACATGCTAATTTAGGGCTTTAAGTCACCTGAGGCTTTGCTGACATGGGCTTCATGATGGCATGTTGGAATCTTTGATCAGTCTGCTACAAGACACATATCTGGCTGGCAGAGAAACAAGTTCTCATTGCTAATACTGAGATCTACATCATTTAGCCTGATTTTTTTAGCAAAGGTTAGATTAAGATGTCTTAGTCAGTATGAAGTCCCTAGAAAGAAGTTTTTGAAAGAAGTTAATGCCTCTCTCAGAGAAAAAGGAGAAAAAACTCTGGTTGAGAGATGCCAAATTGTCTTCTGCATAAAGCTTATATAGCCCGAGGGAGAATATGGGACGGCAGAAAAAGAAGATGACTCTTTTTAAAAGAAAACATTGCTGAAGCAGTATTTCATATAACTGAGATTACAGTTATAAGTGGGTAAGTGTAGGTCATTGTCTACACTTCTCAGATGTTACTGTGGCAAAGAAGCACTGAGATAACTGAGAGTTAAGGAAAACTCGTAGAGATGTGATTGCTACTTCATTGGTGTTTGTCACCTGGTTTACACAGCAATAGGATTGACAGCTGGATGAGAGCTGTCCTTTACATTCTTTTTTTCCACTGAATGTGTGGTTAGGTGTATCCGTAGGTGGAAAAAAAATGGATTCCAGGTATTGACAGCTTGACATACCAGTTTAGATTAGCCATTGCACCTTGTAAAATAATTAGTCTGGAAGTAAAGAATCAAGGAATGTGCTAAATGGAGCAATCATCCAGCAAAGTGAACAGAAAAATGATTTTGTAGTTAAAGTGAAAGAATCATCAAAACATCCATCTGTCCAGTACATAAATGCAATAAAGGAGGCATAAATGAATGAATAAATGAAATACTATTTTTTCACATGTTCTTCCATGTTGATCAGAATTAAAACAGGAGAGGTTACAGGGTGTACTACTGTATTAGTTCCAGTGACTGCTTTATGGGGCACCACGGCTTTTGAGAGCTACAAAAGCAACAAAAATAATATCAGATCTCAACAGCATAAGAAAATTTCTGTGGAACAGGAGATGTACGTAAAAAGTAGACTGCAGTGTGGCCTCATAGAACTGAAAATTGTGGGAAGGACTAGTAAAACTGATAGAAATAAAGTTTTAATACTAGCAAGACATTTACAAGAATGGAGAGAGAGCGCCAGGAAGCCTTCTCATTGTTTGACTGATGAACTCAGACAGCTATTCCACTCAAACACCAGCAGTCATACAGAATAAATTACCAAATAACCCAAGCAAATATAAAATGAATTAAAAGACTGCAAGTGATGGTTTGTTTACTTCGGTGAGAAGGCGGAAAACACACCTAATAAAAAAGTAATCTGTACATGCAGACCTCTGGCTGTAGCCAGTACATCCCAGGGCAGAACTGAAAGGGCTCAATTTTGTCACTATGAAATAGCCAGCAAGCCGATTAGTCGGAGACTAAGGGGTGGCATTTTAAAAAAGAGCGATTTAACGATTTCTGACCATACAGTCATCAGTGTTACCTCAAGCACACTCAGCAAACGGTTTTACGCTGGGGACTCCCTAATCTAAGGCTCTGTTCTGCTAATGGGAAGGACCTGTCGGGTGAGGATGGCGCAGGACTGCCGTCCCCTCCGCTCTGTGCTGGGGGCCAAAGCGCAGCGCGTCAGGGACAGCTGCCCGGCTGCCTTCAACCGCACTCCCCTGAGCCGCACCAAGGCAACGTCGGTGCTGATGGGGATGCGGCCCAGAGCATCCCAGGGAGCTCCTGCCGCGCGGTGCAGCTCCACCTACTGATGCAGGCATTCCCAGAGTCACTGGACGGCTCTGCTGCCTGGGCTTAAGCAAGCATTTCTGGTTCAGTAGAGCGCTGGTATCACTAGAAGGCATCCGAGGACAAGAGCACAAGGAGCAGGGGCGTGCAGGAACACGACGCTTGGAATCCTGAAAAGCTGCTCAGATTTACACAAATGCCAGAAGAAGGTGCTCAGAACTTCTTCAGAAGCAGCATGACACAGAATTCTGAGTAGCCTGAACCAAAGGCAAAAATCCATCTCTCGAATACAGAGAATCCAAGAATCCAAGTGCACCAGGGATGAATTTGATCCCTAGAGGACCAGGAGTATAATGAAATTACATTAATGGAAAGGGTTTTAATTAATAATACTTAACTATCGTATTATTTTCATTGTACTACTGTATTTTTGTTATGTATGCCTTATTCTTCATTTAGTGTTGTTATGGCAATATTCCCCAAGCTGTGTAAGATTTTATTAGCACTTTGTCTTATTTGATGGCTTTATTCATTCACCTACTCAGGAGATTTTATAATTCTATTGTAATATTAATGATTACTAATATTACTGGATGAATACTGGAATAAGACATTACAACAATAAGACTGAAAGAAAAGGAACCTAATTTCTTTTAGTACTTCAGAGGTGATTCACTTCCAGCAAGTATGAAGAATATTGTAGCTCAGGACCTCCTATGGAAACAGAAAACTTTTTCGGTCCTCTGCCGAATCCCACATTTCAGATTAACCTCAAGAGAGGGGGAACAACTTTTAATGAATTTGATGGTGATGCTAAGGCCTACCAGTATTCCCCAGGGAAAAATTCAGCTTCCTTGGGGAGCTACCTCAAAGTTTTCCTGTTAACCAAGGAAAAACTATTTGCACTCCCTTCTAACCTCCATTCTTAGAATAAGGCTCACGTGTGGTGTCTGCTGTGGGGAACTGCTATTTTGGCACCAGACATTCAAGCTGACAGAGGTTAGCTCACAATGAAAACACCTGTATCTTCAAAGCTTCTGTGATGAAACATGCATCAGAGGAGATGCATGTAACCCACAAAAAAGCAACCAGGTAGATGAACAAACCAAGGTACTGCTAAAAGAAGACAGTTGGCAAATGAAAGTTTACAGTCAGGCTGTTTCTCCTCAGGTGCAACAACACGGACACCTATTTGTAGACACAGGGTGGAAGGGGAAGATGTGTGCTTTGGCTTTGGCAACATCCGTTCTTCCAAAAGCTTCCAAAGGCACAGCCAGACCCTACGTTGATAAACCCCAGAGGCAGTGGGAACACTCCTTCTCTTACAGATACTTGGAGAACACTCCTTTACTTACAGATACTCCACAGAGTGGCGACTCGTTTACTCCCACAATGCACTCTAATAAGTGCTCAAGCCCAGACTGCCAAAGCCTCTAATTCTGTTTTCCTTCATTCTTTAGGATTTTCATCTGTTCTTTGAGAAACAACCATTCCAATTCTGCCTAAAAGATTTTCTCCTTCTTTCTCCTATGGAGATATTTTGCCATTGGACAGGAAATTAACTGCCTACTTTGTACAGTTTACTCTTCTGCTCTTGTCTTTCCTGTTCATGCACTCTGACTGGCATTTAGATCCCTACAGAGGTCTCCAGGTGATGACACTACCAAGCAGGTGAACCTCCTGGAAACCCTTCATATGGTCCCCCCCAGGAGATTTGGAGCTCCATTTGGAGCTCCAAATTTTCTCCAATTAATTCCTTGTCTCCTCTATGGCTTCTAGGTCACACATTTTGCTCCTGATTTTGAAACACATTTCCACATTGAGCATACTTTACTTGGGGAATTCAGATAGGTCTCAGCTAGAACTGGATTTCACACATCAAAACTTTTCAAGTCACACCTTTTAAAGGAAGACAAATTTTATTTTCTTTATGTAATGTTTCCCTGTAATTATTATTAGCAGCAAAGAACAGTTACATTAATGCAATCCAGCTGAATAAGCAAGTTGTTATAAGTTACTATGGGAGAAAAAAAAGGACATGAGCATATCTTTCAGTGATGGATATTTGTTTTTTAAATGTCACTGTGATTTTCAAGCCTTTATTCTCTGGGCAAGTCTTTTTGAGTACAACAAGGGTTGTCTACTCCCTTAGGAATGGGAACTGAGGGCAGTGAGGGGAACGTACAGGGGTCTGTCAGGACAGGGTCTGGGCCAGCTGTGCAGGGCTAGAGTCCAGCCTAGCTAGGGTGTCATTGGGGCAGGGGCTGTCCATGGAACAGCCCATCTTCCTCAGTCATCCACTGCTCCTGTGCTGTCTGACAGTGGAGACAAACCAGCTAATGGATACAGACAGGCAGACAGAGACACAGACTGGCCTCAGCCCCCTACAGCCAGGTCTCCTGTGCCAGCTCACATTGTGCTACAGTGTCTGTGGGCAGTCTTCAGAGATGGAAAAGAAAGAGAAAGACAAACCTCTCTTTCCACGTGGGGAAATACTCACATCAAACATAGACTGAGATGGGAAAAGAATCAGCTTGACAAATGAAATGCTACTAGATGAGCACATTCATCAGCAGAGGCATGTTTTTGCCAGCTGGTTGTACACCAGACTTTGGGGGAAAGCAAGGGGAACTGAAAGACAAATATGTAAACGAGTGGGTGTTCCATGGAATTGAAGTGCTGGCAACATGCAGACATCTGACTGCAGGACCAACCATACCACTGGCCAACTTAAAACTGGAATTGTGGCACCTCTCATTTTGCAACTTTAAAACATGCAACCAGCTTACTGGCACTGTTTTGGACAATGTTACGTTCCTACCGAGCAGAGCCACGATGGAAAACCATGGACATCCTGACCTGCTCCGCTGCTCCTCAGCCACTCTGGAGAGGGATTTCTGCAGCCAGCACGTGCTGGATCAGGATGAGAGTCGCACGATGAGCTGAAAAAGCTCACGGCTGCATGCCTGCAGCAGGAGACAGTGCCATTAACTAACCAGTGGATACGCTACATTGCCCAGTGTCTGAATTTACCCCTCCTCAGACAGGCAAGTACTGGAATCAAGTAAAAATCTTAGCGAGTACCTTAGTCACTGGAAATAACACACCGGTAGTGTTTTATTTATAACACACAGGGATATGGCCTCATTATTTTAAGAAATCTGTGGCTTTTCTGCTAAAAACTTTGCAGCTGCTACAATTTCTAATTCCCACACTACATCTGAGTTAAATTATTATGAGTCTCAAAAACTTATGAAATTAATTGGAGGAGTTCACAGCATCAAAAATGTGTTTTACATGTCTAGACAAATCTGATTATCATCATACCCTTCAGAAATATGTCATATATTCCCAGCATATCAGATTTTACATAGCATTACCATTAAATGTGGTCTAACTTCAGCTGACAAACCAGAGAATAATGATTAGGATGGTAATTTATTTCAGCTTTAAGAGATTATTTATGTTAACATAAAGTAAGATAAAATATTTGACAGTGGCATGAGACTCCACCAATAGCATGAGCTCTGAATAAAAAACCCTTCATTTCACGTTAAATGTATTTTTAAAAACATTTTTAAAACCATTTTCAGTACCATAAGTAATGTAAAATAAAAATCAACGTTTTCATTGCATTCATTTTGTCAGTGAGTAGTGTGAAAAAGGCAGATCTAAATAAGTAAAACCAGATAGAAGCTCAGGTTACCACTTGCTGTTTCCCTGTTTTGTATCTAAAACCAGCATGCACAAAGCCGTGCCGGGAGTATCATAATCCCTAATTCTCAGTTCCATATAAAAAGCCAAGGTGCAGAGGGTTTAAACACTACGTTACTGGTTGAAATGATATGGCCTCTGGGCAGTGAGTTCCTGCCACAGGTATCCGGGAATGCAGGGAGGACAAAGTGAACCAACAGCTGGAATAGGAACACTTTACCCATGCAGCCTCTTTGGTACAGGGCAGTGAGCTCTGCAATCAGTAATTCTCCCAAATTCTGCAATATTACACTCGCCTGTGTTGGTCAATGCCATTCAGAGGATACTTTGTTGGCTGCATGAACGTGAAAAGAATTATGTTTCACATAAAAAGAGTTGTGCTATTGCTTAAGCTTTGTCCTGTCTCAGTTTTAATTAACACTACTCAATGCCTTGCAAGGAGAAAAATAAAGCTGCTCTTCTTTCAAATCCCTTCTTTCTGTAAATCTTCCCTGTTCCAGTTAAGCTAATCAACATTCTTACAATGTTTTTTCATACAAAACTGTCATTATTCTTTAAAAGTGCTACTATCTACCAATTACCATTTTCTACTGCTTATAACACTTTTTTTTTTTTCATTAGCACTTCAAAACACTCTCACGTTCTACAATATCTCATTAAACTGGAATCCTGATTATTTCTATTGTGCTAGCAAGTGCGTCACTGGCACTATAATGGTCTTTTTTCTATTTTAACTATCCAAATGAAGCAGAAATCAGTTTCATTTCATTCTTTCCAGACAAATCCCAACTGCTTTTATTTAAGCATCTGTATTTGTATTATACAATCCCTATTTATATTTCCAGTGCTACACTATTCCACTGTAAAGAAACATGTTTTCATGGCATGTCCTGTCAGGATAGATGCATGCATACTAAGGCAAAATTATGAATAAGATTTTGGTAATTTCCACCTCATTTTGAAGCTCTTAGCACTGCAGTGGAAAACAGTCCCTGGTAGGTGGGGTTCTCTACTTGCAGTTGGGTAGAGGCACTTCTGCTCATGTAATACTCATTTACTTTTTCCCTGGCATGTAAAGTTGGTGCATTATGCTTCGGGATGGCTGGAAACGCTCACTGTGAAGCAAGCTATGCCCTAGCACATGCTGGAAAATTACTAAATGGGAAGAGCTGTCCAGTTCTTGAGCACTGCTGATGTAAATATGGGCCAAGAGAGAAGAGATAACAAATAGATGGAGCATGGAGGTGACTGTGATTACTCAGGCCAGTAAAAACAAGGAATAATCACAGAAAGCAAACTGGATTTTTTCTGTAAGCATCACATCAAGACAAATTTGACAAAGAGTGACAAAAAGAGAATGAGATGGTTTTGCAGATATTTATAAAATACGTGAGATGGAGCTTCATGAGGAAAAATGTTAAGGTGTTCACAGAGGTGGATTTTCAAAAGCATGTCAGAAATTTCAGAACATGCATCCTATTGGTTTTTAGTAAGGCTGATACTCATAAAGCAGTTTGAAATTGCAACTGTAATTTCTTTTCCTCCTGATCACTTTTAAAATACAGACAAATTACTGTCTAAATAAAAATAAATTCCTTTACTTAATAAGATCAAGTATAATTCTCTGAGAGTCCCAGGTGCTGAAAAATCATTATTTGGACTTTGGTGAATAATTTAGACTGTCTGTGGTGATGTTTATTTCGCAAGCCCCTTGCGGGCTACAATTAACCTTTTGCAAAGGTTCTAGGAGAGAGTAGGGAAGACAAACTTTAAATGATCAAGCACTAAAAGCATTTTACCTTCAAAAGCACCGATATTTGTGAAGTATTGGTAGAAAGTAGCATGGCAAACTAGACAATCTGGAAGACTCCAGAGATAACTTCTTAAGCCAGGTAATAGCCAGCCCTAGCAGAGGGAACATGACACTAGATTTGATGGTTACCGACGTAAGAGAGATAATTGGGGATGTCAGGATTGGAGGTAGCCTAGGTTTCAGCAATCATGCATTGGTGGGGTTTGCAGTCTTGAGGAATATAGGTCAAGTAAGGAATAAAGTCAGGCTTCTGAACTTTAGGAAGGCAGACTTCCAGATCTTCAGAGAGATTGTCAGAGGGATCCCCTGGGAGACTGCCCCTGGGGACAAGGGAGTGGAACAGAACTGGCAAATCTTTAAAGAAATCTTCTACAGAGCAAAAGAGCTAGAGATTCCCAGGAGCAAGAAATCATACAAGGAAATCAAGAGACCAGAATGGCTGAGTAGGGACCTGCTGATCAAATAAAGGGAAAGAAACAAATGCAGAGGCAGTGGAAATTAGGACAGGTAACCTGGGAAGAGTATAAAAATTATCTGGAAAGAGTATAGAAAATAAGTATCATTGTGTAGAGAGGGTGTGAGGAAGACCAAGGCAAAACTGGAACTGAACCTGTCAAGGGACACAATGAATAACAGGAAGGGCTTCTACAGGTACATTAATTGGAAAAGGAAGGTCAAAAAAGGTGCAATCCCCCGATAAAAAAAACAGGTGAACAGGTACAACTCATGAGGGGAAGACTGAAGTAGAAGAATCCACAACTTATTTGCCTCAATCTTCAATGGCAACCTCTCTTCCCATACCTCTCAAGTGGATGGATGGAAGGATGGGGACTGAGAGAGCAAAGTCTCTCCCACTGTAAAGCTCTTTACCACCCAAGGAACCTGAATGCACATAAGTCTATGAGACCTGATGAGAGGCATCCTAGAGTCCTAAAGGAATTGGTGGATGTAGTTGCAAAGCCACTCTCCAAGATATTTGAAAAGTCATGGCAGTCACAGGTGACTGCAAAAAGGGAAATATTGCACCCATCTTTTAATAGGGAAGAAAGGATGACCCCTGGAACTATGGACCTGTCAGCCTCCCCTCTGTGCCTGGGAAGATCATGGAGCAGGCCCTCCCAGAAGCTCTGCTAAGGCACGGAGAGGCCAGCATGGCTTTACCATGGGCAAGTCCTGCTTGACCAGCGCAGAGCAGAGGCCTTCTGTGATGGGGTGACCACATCAAGTGCACAAGAGAAGGGTTACAGATGTTATTTATCTGGATTTCTGTAAAGCCTATGACATGGTCCCCCACAACATCCTTTTCTCCAAACTGGAGAGAGATGGATTCAATGGGCGGACTGTTAGGTGGATTGGGAATTGTTTGGATGGTCACATCCAGAGGGTCGTGGTCAAGGGCTCAGAGTCCCAGAGGACATCAGTGACAAGCGCTGTCCCTCAGGGCTCTGTTCTGGACCAGTGTTATTTAAGCCTTCATTAATGACACAGACAGAGGGATTGAGGGTACCCTCAGTACATTTGCAGATGACACCAAGCTGAGTGGTGCTGCTGACACACCTGAAGGATGGGACGTACCCAGAGGACCTGGACAAGCTGAAGAAGTGGCCCATGGGAAACTCAAGAGGTGTAACAAGACCAGGTGCAAGGTTTTACATGTGGCTTGGGGTAACCCCTGGGATCAGTCCAGACTGGGGGATGAGCAGATGGAGAGCAGCCCTGCCCAGAAGGACTTGGAGGTGCTGGTGGGGGAGAGGCTGAACACGACCCAGCAATGTGCACTTGCAACTCAGGAAGACTGGAAGGTGACTGGTCTAAAGGGAAAAAAACAGTAACAAGTACCTTTGAGTCCTCCCCAGGGGATCAGCTTAAGCCAGACCTTTGTTGAAAAGCTAGAATGGTAATTCTTTTTTTTGAAAGAACATTCCACATGTATGTTAGGTGTCCGATTTGCATCAAGCTAAGTGAACATTAACAAACCAAGAGCAATTTATAGCCACTTAAATAAAAATTATTTTCTTCTCTGTCATCTACATTTTCCTACAGTAATTTATGACACTATAAACCTTCTATGATCCTCTCATTGCTTTAAATCTTTCTAGGAAAATGAATATACTCAAACATATGTAACAAGTACATGAAAAAAAAGGTGCCCATCTTCCTTTTATTTGGCTAAGATCTTACATCAAGCTGTCAGTATACACCAGGTAGTTTTTAAAAAGATGGGACTGGATCTGCCTCATTTTTTAAAATGTTTTGGCCACGAGTAATGAGTTTTCATTTTTTCATATTGTAGATAACATGTAGTAGAGAATTTCATCTTCAATAAAGAAAAATAACTATTTTTCTATATGTATTTATGCTTTGCATGAAATTTACTTGAAACAGGTCCTCTCCCAGAAGAACGAGATCATTGAAATCAGGACAGAAAAGTCCTTAGTACACCCTGATGCATGATTCAACATAAGAAAGCTCTATAAATCTAGTATATTTGTATAATCATATGTTATTTATAACATTGAACATTTGCTTCTATGCTGCACCACTCAAACCATTTTCTTTCCAAACAATTTTAGTGCATACATAGCATCAGAAAAAGACTATACTTCCCTCTGATTAAAAGAAATCTGATACTGAAACTGGAAATGATTGAGACTGTGCCCAACTGTTCAGAGAACCAATAATTTTACATATTAATGTAAATGCTCAGCAGCTACTGTAAGAGAAGAACATGTCAGATCCTGGTTTCAGATGGAGACAAAATGCCACCACTATTGAATTATCACAAGTTCCATCTGTGCTGAAATTTAAAATGGAATCAAAATAAAAATGTATTTACAAAATTTCACATTTCAAAGTATAATTTTGACCCTGCACTGCTTTTCTGTTCCCCATAGTAGTTATTTTCATGGATCTTAAGTAAGCTTGAGGTACAGAAAATTTTCTTAGCAATCCAAATTTTTACAAAGAATTCAGCTATTCAACCTAAAAGATTGTTACTATTCCTTTTGTTGTTATGCATTTCAGTTAGTGCATCCAATACCACACACAAGGTATCAAAATACAGACAGGCTGGTTTATTTTTGAAGATTATCACAGATTCCAAACCAAAATATTCTGAATTAAGGTACATGGCTTTGTTGCTAGGAAGTCTTCAAAGGATTTGAATTTTGGAGCTGAATTTAAAAAGTAAAAAATTCCACAATCTACTAGGTAAATGAAACTGCAACTGTGCAAACTCTTCAAAAAATTCACTAAACTGCACTGACATTTCTGGCAGAAGATAGAAACTAACTGTACATTCTGATTACCAGTGTGACTACCCTGTGTCTTAGGGCTAAATTACTCCTTGTGATTAGCTCACTTAAGTGTGAAATCTCTGAGGATGTCTGTACAAGGCCAACACTATGCATTTCTTATGCTGCCCCAGTCTTGGAGGATATATGCTAGTGGGTCTGCATCTGACTTCTGTTTCATTAAACATGCTTGCACATTTGCCCAAAATATTCTTTATTTTCTTTCCCTCATTATTGTCCAGATTTGCTGTGTTCCTCATTCCACAGCACTTCACTTGCTATGTGAATTTATTCAGTGTATGAGCTCTCTAGTGTTTTGGGATTCCTTGAGCTGGAAGTCAGACCTTTTCTTAGATTTACAAGGAAAGTAGGCACATGTTGTCATGTTCCTGTGTCTGACCTCTTCCTCGTCATAAGCATTAGGATAAAATGCTGATTTCACTTGGATTTGACAAGAGGTACAGATTTCAGAGGTGTAATGCTTTGACCCTGATGGAGTGCTCTGAAAACCAACGAGTTACCTGATGAAATAGACTTTCTCTAGGCAATGAAGGACCTACCTACCTCCCAACAAAGGATACTGCAGAGATACTTGAACTGGTGGCAGCTGAATTCCAGCGCCAGAAGTAGCAGTAGCTGTGCCTCCATGAATTGCTTTGCTTATTATTGCATTAGTTATTATTTGTGGCAGGGTCCAGACTCTCCTGCTCAGGCTGGGACTAAGCTGGGTGTCTCCATCATTCGGTGTAGGTTAGATGCAGTCACAAGGATGACTGAGGATAAAAGGGATCTCTGTCTGACATTTTTAACACAGAGTGTTTACTGAGTAAGTCAGAATATCATAAGCATAACCAAGCAGCATATTTTTAAACAGAGACAATAAAACAAAAAGATGCCAAGAGACATTTGTGACTGACGCACAACTGCCTCGGGTTGCAGTGCAAGATGTAACCAGAAGTGTGTATTCTATCCTCATCTGTTGAAACCAGGTAGAACAGTGCTCGTTAGCTCTTCCATGACCAATCCCTCATGACTCTGGGGGGGAATATCCTCTGTCAATGG